>LZPO01067053.1:0-26358 GCA_001675575.1 Neotoma lepida
ATGCTATAGAGAATCACACACTGGGGGAAACCAGCTTCCCCGTGAGCCATGCTATAGAGAATCACACACTGGGGGAAACCAGCTTCCCCGGGAGCTATGCTATAGAGAATCACACACTGGGGGAAACCAGCTTCCCTGTGAGCCATGCTATAGAGAATCCCACACTGTCTTTGCTTTAAAACTTAAACTGGTATCCCCAACACCCATCTTATATAGGATTTCATGTAGTCTGAGCTGACCTTCAATTCCTGACCCCTCCTCCTTCTCTCTCCCAGGTGCTAGGGTTATAGGCTTGCACGACACACCTAGTGGCCATATCCCCTCAGCAGAGATAGAGGAGGACCTGGGTAGATGAAGAGACCTGATGTGTGCTAGTCCTACTATGTGATAGGCACTGTGCTAGCTGCCTCGAGCACTCAGAGACCAGTGTGGGTTTTNTTTTGGGCTCTTGTGAATGAAGAGAGGCATTGGCTCTGGCAGGATTAATGAGAGGATCTAAACTAAGCACTTACATATTCCAAGACCGTTGGTGCCTGATGTGAGTCCGTCATAACATATGACTCAGGATATTGAGAGAGCTGGGGTTTTTTAGTTAAATGGTATTTCTTTGAAAAGAAAAAGCAATCTTGTCAGTGCCAATCTGAGTGTGTTTGTGGGTCAGAGGCACTCTCAGGTTCCGGTCCTTCACCTCCTGCTTTTTAAAATCAAGACAGTCTCTTTGTTCACTGCTGCTGTGAGCACCAGATTCCCTTCTCTAAGCTCTCCCAAGGCTTCCNCTGCCTCTGCCTCCTGTTTCTCCATAGGAACAGTGCTGAGATCAGGGACATTTGTTATCACATCCAACTTTATGTACATTCTGGGGATCCAGACTCAGCTCCACACACTTCCAATGCAAAGGCTTGGCCCACCAAGTGATCTACCTAGCCCTCAGCTTTATTTTTAATAATAAAAAACCATAGTCATTTTCCATTCAGAATGAACTGGAGGACATGAGCAGTGTCACTGTGAACAGCCCTCGGGTGGGGGNCGGGGTTCTATACAACAACCAGATAGAAGTGGTTCTGTTGAGAAAAATGTGTGAGGAGGGAAAGTTAGAAGAGAAGCAAGTTAATAAAGTACAGCCTCCTAGATTCCCCAAAGCTTGCTCTCCTGCTATGCGTTCTATGGTAAGCAAACTTTCACCTGCTTTAGTGTGAAATAGAAATACTTTTAAGAGCCACTGCATATATCATTCTGATGCATGTTGGAGTAACAACTAACCACACAGCAGCAGTCAGTGACAACCACGCAGTGTGTCTGTCACTCATGCCACATGTCAACTAGGATGGGTCACAGCTCTGCTTGATGTCATCCCATCCTGGAGCCTAGGCGATGATGTCACCTCTACCTGGAAGTTGGCCAGTTTTGTTCTGCAGAGAGGGAAATTCCCTTTTGTTACTGATGCTATGTTGTTCCCTGTATCTTAATGTTTCCTTCCCAATTTCCTGCTTCAAGGTGTCCAAGACTCATTGTCAGTGCCCAGCAAGGAGCCACTAAANAGTTCTAAGTGTGGCATTGGAGGGATCAGTTCAGTTTTTAGAAATCAAGAGGTAGGGAAGCGGGGAGCAGCTGGAGACTCTTGGAGCTGCCTACTGCCGACCTCAGACCTGCTGTGAATGAACTGGAGGGTGAAATCATGATCCTGCCACTCTGTTATTTAAAACCTGATTGCCAAAGTGCCCAGCCTGCCAGAGAATCCACACAGTGGCCATGTGGTGGAGCGACTGACTGCTCAGTACCAGACTCTCAAGTCACCAGTAGTCTCCCAGACCTACTCCTCCTGCCCTGGCTCAGGGTCTTCCTCTTCCAGCAGGCTGACCTGTGCACTCTGCATGCTCCACAACCTAAAACAACACTAGCTGACACTTGAAGGACCAATGCTTGGCCACAGGAAAAACATTAAGGAGGACCTGACAGCATGTGGGGGTGGGATCATGGGGGGCGTCCACTCTGACGGTTGACAGCATTCTTCACAGTCCACGTGGAAGAGCCAGGGAGGTGGTTAGAATATGTACAAAGCTAATATGTTCGTCTTTGGCCACACTGAGTTGACATAGGACTCCTCTGAGATTACCCAGCTGTCCGGAAGCAGCAGAGGGCATCCACAGCCAGAGGCTTGGCTCAGGTACAGAACTAGATTGGAGGAATTTAAAGGGATTGCCTAAACTAGGCTTAACTTTTCCCACTTGGCCTCCTGCCAGAAACATTTTTACACAACCACNGTGTGTAGGTATGTGAAATAGGTATGTAAATGAAACATTTACTGGTAATANAGCATAAAGAGGTTTATTTCAAAATAATTCTTTGGTATACATAAAATTTTGTCATTTATTAAAGGNAAAACATTTGCATACTAACAATGTATGTATTTGTTTTTACATAAAGAATTAGATCTTGGCTATTCTCAACACTGCAGAATGTAGAGCCTCTTTNATGTTTTTTTCAGAATCAATTGCTATTTTGATTTTATAACTGTCCATAGTGAGAATGCAACTTCACAAAAATACATAGTACAAAAACATANCACACATGTTTGGGGCTATCAGATAAATTATTAGAAACTCTATCCTAATCCCTAATCAAAATTTATTGAATGATTGTTTTAAATGAAATTCAATTCAGCAGCTCAGTTTTTAAAACCAAACATTCTAATATACTACAATCTAAAGACTATTAATTTGATATTTATATGCTNAGAAATAATGGCTGGAAATATTGTCTTTATTTTCCATAATTAAATCATTATGTTTCTATCAAAGCAAAAAAAAAATTGTCTAGTAAAAACCCTGTAGTTCATAATACCCAGTACTCCCAAATCTGAGCTGAGGGGTTTGGGCCTGCATTTGTTAGCATTGCACAGCTCAATGGCATGCACAGTGTAAAGTGTGTGTGTGTTTCCTATACATTTCAGTGACATCATTTGATGAACACAGGTTCACACTACCCAAACCACCCAGATTCATACACCTAAGAGTCACTGCACATTTGATTTTCGGTTGCTGTGCATTCACAAACCTTACAGACTTATCAGATCTTTCATGACGTCGTATTCTCTTCCATACCCCTGGGACCCACAATTTAAGAAGATGGGGTCCAGAGGAATGTTGATAGGAAGAAAGGAGCAAGGGTCAGGATGGGCTGGAATGCCTGAGAGTCAGCACAGGAAAAAGAGACACAATAATAAACTGAGAAGGATGGAGGAAAGCTGGATTAGGAGCGTGAGTCTCCTTTTAAATCCACAGGTTGGATTGATTCTTGTGTGCGTTCACTGCCCATTGTGACCAAGTTCAGGTTGTCTTTAAAGCATCCCCTTAGACTGACCTCTCTGACTCATGAGATAAGGAACTGAGATGGTTCTCATTGTATAGCTTATATTGTATGTTGTCAACAGAGAAGATTTAACCTTAAAGGGATGAAATTGGGGTCTTTTGGAGGGGGTTTTAAACAGTCAATATATGTGCCTTGTTGTACTTGCCATCTCTTTCATAGGGGAATTTCCCTTACCTGCGCCTTTCTAATGGGATTAATCCATGGAGTCTATTTAATGAGCAAAGGAATTTATTTGGGGGCTAACTCACAACCACGGGAGATTTATCGTTGGGTCCAGGAAAGCTGAGCTGTGTCCCATGCTGATCTGCCTGGTCCAAGATCTCAGCATCCAAAACCACGAGGTAGAAAGAGAGAGCCACATATGTGCATCCCAGGTCTTANGGGTCCCTGAGTGGCCACACCCNGGGGGCATGTACCTCAATATCATAGACAGGTGTAACAGTTACCTGCTACTTCACTAGGANCAGTGCTTCAGNGCATGGCTCAAACAATCACCCACTACACCTTTCTGGGAGCCATTTTGTATGTCTGTGAGAGGTGTGCATGTAGGGGTCAGAGGTCAACCTTGAGCATCCATCAGTCCTCACCTTCTACCTTGTTTGAAATGATCTCTCTTGCTTACTGCTGTAGGTGCCAGGATAGCTGGCCTTCAAGCTTTTAGGATGTCTCCTGTCTCTGTCTCCCATCTCCTAGTAAGGTGTGCTGGGATTACAGAGGTGTGCACCAATGCATCTGGAACTTTATGTGGGTTCTGGGGAGCCTAACCCAGATCATCAGGCTTGCAATTGCTTTACCCACTGAGCCATCTCCCCAATCCCTTTGAGAGCCAATTTTAAGTGTTGTCAGGAGGACTTTTGTGTGGTGGTAAGAATTTAAGTAGATGCCCTTTGTGGTTCCATGCAACCCTGGACTTTCAGTCTGTGAATGATAACTCTTGATTGTTGGAGGATGTAGGTGTCTTAGGGTTTCTGTTGCTATGTGGTGAGACAACATGACCATGGCAATCCTCATAAAGGAAAACATTTAGTTGGGGCTGGCTTACAGTTCAGAGGTTTGGTCCATTATCATCATGGTAGGACATGGTGGCCATGCAGGCAGACATGGTGCTGGAGAGGTAGCTGAGAGTTCTACATCTTGGAGGCAACAGGAAGTGTGTTGTTGACTTTTTCTCTTTTTGGGGGGCTTGCTACCCAGCTACCAAATAAATCACACAGAGACGAATTCTTACTTATGAATGTCTAGCCTTAGCTTGTTATTTCCTTAACTTTAAATTAGCCCCGTTTATCTTTTGCCTCTGGGCTTTTCCTGTTCTCTTACTTCTGTAAATCTTGCTCTTACTCTGTGACATGCTGTGTAGCTGGGTGGCTGGCCCCTGGAGTCCTCCTCCTTCTCTGGCTACTTCTTCTTTTTCAATCCTCTCTTCCCAGATTTCTCCTTCTATTTATCCTCTGTGCCTGCCAGCCCCGCCTATCCTTTCTCCTGCCTTGCTATTGACCATTCAGGGCTTTATTAGACCATTGAGTGTTCTAGACAGGCACAGTAACACAGCTTCACAGAGTTACACAAATGCAACATAAACAAAACTAACACACCTTAAAATAATATTCCCCAACAAAANTGGACTGTCTCACTGGGAGTAGCTTGAGCATAGATGAGACCTCAATGGCGTGTGCCTCCACAGTGACACACTTCCTCCAACAAGATCACACCTACTCTAACAAAACCAAACCTTGTAATAGTGTCACTCCCTTTAGGGGCCATTTTCTTTCAAACCACCACAATAGGCTAAGGAGGAATTACAGCAGAAACAGGTTTGAGTGGAAGTGAGTCTTGAGAGAACAGTTACACTCTGTATCCACAACTTGCTTCATTTGGCCCACTGTATCTTGGGTATCACACACTCAGATTCAGCCAATTGTGGATGACAAATATTCCAGAGGTCTGCGTTGTGTGTGTGTGTGTTCACTGAACAAGTTCATATTCTTTCCTTGTCATTTCTTCCTAAATAATTCAGTTTAGCACTATTTATATAACATTTACATGGCATTAGATATTATAAGTGATCCAGAGATGGTTTAAAGTATATGAGAGGATATAGAGAGAGACTATATGCAAATACAGTACTGTTTATGTTAGAGTCTTGGGTATCCATACAATTTAGTATCTAAGGGGATGGCTGGAACCATTTCCCAATGGATACCAGGAAATATCATGCACCCTTAAAGTGCTACAGGGAAGGAAGGAGAATATTCACCACAGGAGATTAAGACTAAAGTGGGAATGAATAGAGCGGCTTACAAGTCAGTGTGTATGGGAGGACAGAGGACGGAGGGGGGATGCCAGCTTGATAAGGAAGACTGTATTGGAAAGCAATAAAAGGTGAGCTGAGATGTGCTGAGAAAAGTTGATAAATTAGGCAAAAGGAAATCTATATGGATTTTTGAAAAGGGAGTTTATAGTCCATGGGATGTGTGTGTTTACAGAAAATGAAGCCAGTAGCTTCAGAAGAAAGGAGAAAACTCGGTGAGAAATCTTTATGAGGACTTCATGCCATAAGTGTTGCAGGGTCTCCGTGGTAGTGCACCCTTGAACCCGGGAGAGGTTCTAGAAAAGGATTTGACCAACAGTGCTCTATAAAGCAGTGTTCCCTCTCTTATGACAAAGGGATCTTAGCCATTCTGATAGGTGTAAGATGGTATCTCAAAGTTGTTTTGATTTGCATTTCCCTGATGACTAAGGATGTTGAGCAATGCCTCAAATGTCTCTCGGCCATCTGAGATTCTTCTGTTGAGAATGCTCTGTTTAGCTCTGTGGCCCATTTTCTAATTGGATTGTTAGATTTTTTGATGTCTAGTTTTTTGAGTTCTTTATATATTTTGGAGATCAGCCCTTTGTCAGATGTGGGGTTAGTGAAGATCTTTTCCCATTCTGTAGGCTGTCGTTTTGTCTTACTGACCGTATCCTTTGCCTTACAAAAGCTTCTCAGTTTCAAGAGGTCCCAGTTATTAATTGTTGCTCTCAGTGCCTGTGCTGCTGGTGTTATATTTAGGAAGTGGTCTCCTGTGCCGATGCGTTCAAGAGTCCTTCCTACTTTCTCTTCTATCAAGTTGAGTGTAGCTGGATTTATGTTGAGGTCTTTGATCCACTTGGACTTGAGTTTTGTGCATGGAGACAGATATGGATCTATTTGCAATCTTCTACATGTTGACATCCAGTTATGCCAGCACCATTTGTTGAAGATGCTTTCTTTTTTCCATTGTATAGTTTTGGCTTCTTTGTCAAAAATCAGATGTTCATATGAATACTAATGTATGCGTCCAGTCTCCAGTGTGGGAGGCTAAAGAAGAGGTAAATTTTCTCTAAAAGTGGAAGAGACTTTTGAACAGTTGCTTCTGGTTTTTGTTTGTTGTTTGTTTTGTTTTGTTTTTGTTTTTGTTTTTTTTAGACAGGGTTTCTCTGCGTAGCTCTGGCTCTCCTGGAACTCACTTTGTAAACGAGGCTGGCCTCAAACTTACAGAGATCCACCTGCTTCTGCCTCTCGAGTCTGGGACTAACAGTGTGCCACCACTAAAGCAATGAGTGAAAAGCACTTCTTGGGAACTTATGTGAATGTTGGTGACACAGGTTTGCATTTTCAAGACTAGTTTTTGGGAAGGCATACATGCCTTTTACCTAGTATAGCTAAGTAAAGGACAGTGAGGTTGGGTAGCCAAAGTCATGGTTTGGAATTGTGGCTCCACCATAGGCTAGCTATATGATTTGGACTCACCTAGACTTTCTGAGTCCTCCAAAAGGCCACCACTGCCGCTTTATGAGAGTAATTAGAGGACCGCACTAAAACGGTNCCATCTGGCATGTCACCAGGTCGTCATTACTCAATAAATATAAATATCCTTTTGTTACCTGCAATTGTAGAGTGGCATCCAGATAGGTGAGTGGTGGGGTCCTGAAATACCTTCAGGTCTGTTCCTGATTAGCCAGAAGAACAGAGATGGGCANGTTTTTCCATACCAGCTTTTACATAAAATTGAGTTTATTATTATTATTAAACTGGTAAAATATAAACTCATTCATAAAATTTAATTACATATTTAATAAAACACAAATACTTCAGAATCATAGGGATGATGATTTTTTTTTAAATCATACCATCTTCTAATTTGACCTCACTTCTTTACCCATGAATGAATAAGTAATTTCCCTGGACACTTGCATGAAATCTTAGAATGTATTTATAGCAATTGTGTGAGTTTCTTCCCCAAGGAAGAATGCAACAATTGCTCGTTCAGTGCCAAACAGCNGTCCCTNAACACATGCATACAGGGAACATTGTATGGATTCAACAGGTTATAGTTAGCANTATATATGTATATACAAATGTATGTATGCATGCANTAATAATTAATGAAAATAAGAGGCCAAGAATTTGAAGGANAGCAGGAGGGGTATGTGGGAGGGTTTGAAGGNGGGAAAGAAAAGGCGAAAAATTGTAATTAAAACACAGTCTCAAAAATAAACAAATAGAAGAAAACCTGCTCAGTTATAAATTGGATATGGGTATCACGGAATTCTGACTTCTTTAATCCTATTCAGTATAGCCAAGCTAGTAAGTATGTGGGTGTCCAGTGATGGGGGATGGGCGCTGCACACCTGGGTGCTATGTACTCTAATATAGTAAGATACAGTGTCTGACCCAGGAACAAGCATTTGAGAGAGGGAGTGTAGTGTGTGTGTGTGTGTGTGTGTGTGTGTGTGTGTGTGTGTGTGTATAAAGATAAGGAAGGGTCTTTCAACTACTGATGTGTATAGTTCACAAATGACCTTAAATCTGTAAAGAACAAATTTGAACTTTTAAATCTTTTTTTGGTGTGCACAGAATAACAATCAGAGCAGTCTTAAAAAGAAAACCAATTGTATTTACCTCTTTATAATTAATAATATGTTCCTACATGTATTACTTAATTCAATACTTGCTGTGAGTGGTCCCTGAAGAATGATAGCAATCACACTTTTACTCCTAAGCAAAACGGAGGTTCACAAAATGTACATTCTATACAGACTAATTATACAGAGTGTACATTCTGTCTCTCAAGGACTGGGAGAAAATTCAGACTCTCGTGTTTGCAGCCTGTTCTCTTCCANCGCCGTTACAGGCTCTCTTTTGACCATTCCTTTGGATATCCCACCTTCCCTATAGAATTCAGCACAGCTGCTGCCTTCANGTAGGACTCTGCCAATCCATCAGGGCAAAGTTCTTCCTCTCCTCATTTCTGGAGCACTACGTATTTCTGCTATTTTGAGACAGAGTCTCATTATGTAACCTTGGCTGGCCTGGAACCCACTCTATAGACCAAGTTGACCTCAAACTCAGAGCAGTCCTTCTGTGTCGGCCTTCCAAATACTGGAATTACAGGTGNGTGCCACCATACCTTGAAGTGTTTACTTATATTGTTCTATTATTTACAAAAGCTTGGGAGTCAGATATTAGGGAAAAAACCTGATACATCCAAAGAGCAGCAGAGGAACAATCAGCTGACCCTACCTCTCCACGCTTCCCAGATCGAAAAAGACTGTGTCTCTCTCTAAGCCCCCTCTCCCCCCACCCCCACCCCCGTCTCTTCCTGTGCCCCTCTATCTGGGTCCTCCCAAACTTCTATGGCTAATTCTGGCCATCCAGTCACTGACTTCTCCCTTTGATTCAAAGTAACCTTTATTGGCAGTCTCAAGAGCGTCAGTGCAAACAAATATCCCTCAACAATACCTGGGTGATATATTTCTTAATCCTATGTTACTGTTGATGTTACCACTCCCAGATGGTAAGTTCCTTGGGTCCAGGGATTGTGAAGGAATTAGTGGATAACTGAATGGATGATGCTTCAGGAATCTCTTCTATGACACTTGCAGTGTTGGGACGAGTCATCGAAGTATCTCAGAACTGTCAGCTGAGAGGAGAAAAGATCTCAAATCCAAGCTGAGATGGAGCTATAAGCCACAGACACAATGNATGGCTGACCATGGAAAGCACACCTGTCTGGCANTGGTCCTCTCTCTTCACCATGGTTGTTTTAATTTCTTTCTCCATGATGCTGTCTTGCAGAGCACAGTAGCTCTGGAGTTGACAGATTGACATGGCCCACTATGCCCTTTGCTATCTAATTGCAATAGTAAAGGAACACCCACTTTGTTCCTTCTACCTTTCACAGGTCCAGCCAATTCTTTGGTAGCTGTTTGGCTATTGGCCTAATAGATCTCCTTTTTATTGATTGTCTTCTCACTGTTTTCTGTCTTCCCATCTCTGTATCCCTAACACTGTTGTTTAGTGAGAGTGGAAGTTTAATTCTTGAAGGAGATGGCGCTTAGATGTCTTGGTTGTTGGTTCCTGATGCAATCGCTGTAGGTGTGTGCCGCTTTTCTCAGTGGTCAGAAGACAGTGTTCATTTGAGTGGGAGTCCCACAGAGCCTTTTACCACCCTGTGGCCTATGTGCTTGGTACTTACTGTGTATTAAATTGCTAATCAAAATGGAAACCAGCTAGCAAGATAATTAAAAAATACAAATGGTTCCTTTCCAGGATACACAGCTTCAGAAGAGGCCGTGACCAGATAGATTGATGCATCTCTTTTGGAAAGTAATTTAGCAACATGTATCATAAATTAACATATGTTTACGCCTTTTTTGATGTGGCAGTTTCCTTCTGGGAATCTGTTCAAAGCAAGTCATTCTAAAGTTAGAAATGTATGCTGTGTGTGTCAGAGAGGGGATGGCACTCAGCGGTGTGCCAGCAAAGTGACAGCAGCTTGACAAAATAGGCATTTATCCTTCTCACATGAGAAGTGAGGAGACCAGCATTCAGGCCTGAGGAAGAAGATCCAGAGTTTCTTTGATATCCCAGAAGCCTCCACTGACCCAGGCCTCATGTCCCTGCTGNTGTAGGATGGCAAGTTTGTCACATACCATTGTTCCAGGTAGAAAGAAAAAAGAACAAAAGGAATGAAAGTTACCTAGAGAAATCCAAGTGGATGCTAGTCTCCTCTACTGTAGGCAGAAAATAATAGGAAATTGAAATTTGGATCAAATATGTTTCCAGATTAATCAAAATTTGGATTTTGTTTGTAGGTGAAATTCAAAGAATGGCTAGTGCAAAAACAGCTAGTAATATCTTCCATAGTAATCAACATACTCATCCTAGCAGAAATAAAAACACGGGGTCATGTGTGTTGATCCAGAATCATAGATAATACAGTGACACAGCATGGACTATTACATACCACATCGGTCTTCAGATAGGAGACATTTGAATTCATGGAACTTCTACCACCTGTGGAAGGCTGAGAGAATGAGGTCAGGAAGGCCTCTCTCTGTTTTGCTTCAGAGCCTCTCAATGCAGAGCCTGAGGCAAGGATTAAGGAGCCAGGGGTTTGTTTGGAAGGTGAGCCCGAAGATCAGAATGACAGAGAGCAAGAGGAGCGGCCAACAGGATGATAAGGTATTAAGGTTGTGTTGCTTCTAACAGGATCTACTGGGAAGGGTGGGGTACCTCCGGGACTTGTCTCCACAAATTGTCAAAAGCAGGAGGGTTAACTTGCCAAGTGTTGCCTCAGGGATATTAACCTCATGTGTTGTTAAGCAACACATATGTATGTAAGCCTGCCTAATTCCCATGGCTCTCACAGTTTGTAAGGAATCTTAAAACCCAGAATGAAAATGTGTAGCTCACACCCGAGGTGGACAGCTGCAGGCCCAGTGGGAGCTGAAGCTCACACGGAACCCTGTGGTTGTGCCTGAAATCAGAAGTGAAGGTAAGAAAGCACAGACCAGGACACAGAGATATCTACCATAGAGTATTTCAGAAAGTAGGCCATCAAAGAGTTGTAGAGGAGGGATCACTAATGGCCATGCTTGCAGGTCTCTGGTGGGCTCTGAGGAGCCTGCGCTAAGCCTTCCACATCTTGACTTACACTCTCCTCAGTTGCTACTGGAGAATGATGTCTTGGCTCTGTTGCCGCCTCCCTAAGTCATGCAGATGTCTCCAGTTGGTGAGACCCAGTAAGAATCCCGGTATAAAGGTCCCTGATGAAGGAAGCTTCCAGGCCTCATGGCCCTGCAGGGTCATGGAAACNAGAAGNATGGGGTTATCCTNANTAANTGTCAGTGATACCTGGCCCACCAGTATCTAATCAGGTATTTATAAAAATACCTGTAATATTGAAGTCACTTGCATCTTACCGCATGGCTAGGGAAGGTGTGGAGATGGCCAAGCACACAACACTGATATTGGGTAGATGACAAAAACNNCAGCTGTNGTCCCATTTTCTTGTAGCCCAGAAGGAAGATCTGCATCCCAGGCAGGACCTCAGGAATTCCAATTGAAAATAGATGACCAGCAGGTGCTACCAGAGGCAGTGTTTGTAATCCAAGAGGACAGGATGCCCCTGGCTCCTTATGATGCCTGAGGAAATAGTCCCACTGGTGGTAAAGGAACTGTGCCTGCTCTTGTTAGCAAGCAAGCTGCTTGGCCGTCAGGTCTTATCTATGGAGAGAAAGGAAGGGAGCTGTGGTTAGGCCCTGTAGATGTCCAAACAGTGCATAGTATTAAACCTTTATGACAGGCAGTTTTCTCTTGTTTGAGTACAGACCAAAATGTATTTTTTGGTCTTTTTCTTTAAATTGAAGATAAATAGCTCTCCTGTCATCATCTCATTTTGCAATATGGCCTTCTCATCTTTAAGTTTCCCTGCCTTTTGTAGCGANCCCAGGCACCTCAAGGCATAACCTACNCCCAGGGTCAGCTTTTGGCATAGTGCCTCCTCAGAAAGAAAATAGAAAAACAGATTGGAAAACTGCTTGAATGAATGAAAATGAATGAGTGAGCATCATAGCCTGTTCCCCTGCACAGGCAAGGGAAGTCCTGAGCTCTCTGCTGCCTTGGCTCCTTGGCTTATTCTACCTGGCTGAATGCCCATCAGTCACCTGCCCATCAGTCATCCTCCCACCAGCTGTGCTGTCCACAGGTTCACCATCACCTGGTCCCCAGATAAAAGATCAAGTCTCCCCTTGAATCTCAAGCTCATTTCTCTCTGCCTAGCCACACAGCCACAGCCTCTAGTGGGAAGAATCAGAGTGTGATTAGAGTTAAATTAAGTACAATTTACAGCTAAATTAAGTACAATTTACAGCTTGCATCCCCGGTTAAACTAGCCCCTGTGTAAGTGGTCAATAACCACCTGTAGTTGTAGCTGCTGTCTTAGGCAATACAACTTTTGAAGTATTTTTATGATCTCAGGTATTTCTGTTGGACAGCCCCTTGCATCAGTCTTGCAGTCAATCATCTATGCATGTATTCAGACAGGTACCAAACACCTACTATGTGCTGGTATTCTGAACACTAGATATCCCCCTCAGACAGGTACCAAACACCTACTATGTGCTAGTATTCTGAACACTAGCTATGCCCCGGCAGGAGGGAGAGACAAAAATTTTGCCTTCTTGGTACTTACATTTTGATTTACAAAGCCCACATCTAGATGTGAGTGTATCAGTGAATTAAGGAGGGACAGCTGTGGCAAGCAGATGACTTGACTTTTAACTTCCTGGTTCATGCNCAGTCTGACTTGTTTTGGTGCAAGATCCTGTGTTAAGACACTGACTTCTAACGTGTTTAATTTACCTTTACATGTTGACGGTCACTTTTCGTCTTTTTGGTTCTGGATGGAAGGTTTATTTNAAAGAAGTTGTTCTCAGATTTAACCATTTGAATCAATTNCAGCAGCCTGCGTTTAGAATGTTAGCTCAATGCTGGGAGACAGTTCCGTGGGTGAAGGCCTCTGCCGCCAAGCCTGATGACCTCATGTTGGTTTAGCTACCCACAAACCCCGTGTCATTAAATTCTACTCTGCACTTGGAATTTCTCACAGAGCAGCAGCATCACTAGCCCGAGAAGTTGAACCATGGAGACAGGTGACATTTCTAAATTAGCCACTGGAAAGCAGACACACTACACTAGATACTTCCAACAAGATCATTGCATGTCTGTACTATCGCACTGGTGAACTGCTAGGTTACAGTATGATACGGTTGAAATGGACCTTGGAGTTGGTCTGTCTATTCCAACTACCTCTTTCCTCATTTCATTGATCCTCTGAAGATGTAAATGATTTGTCCAAGTTCACANTTGTATAATAAAACTCTGATATACCATAATGTTGAGGCAGAGGAATATGTGAAGAAAGCAGCGNGGGGGAGGGGGTCTCTGCTTTAATTTATTGTGCTTCTTGAAGGGCTTGAAGCTTATTTCTGGACCCCCACTCTGAATTTCTGATTCTGGCTTGAGGNAGAACCTGATAATATGTATTTCTAGTAAATTTTCTAATGGTGTGAGGACTGTCTCTTAAGAGCCACTCATGTGGTCCATGCAGTTACATTATTCTGATGGTAATAGATTAAGGAGAGAGAACTGGTCTACGCAGGCAGCCAGCTGGGGCTTTAAGGATCCTCATCAATCCAGACCTNACCTAGGGTTTGGCACCACCTAGTGGCAGACATGCTGTTTCANCGTGGGTGGGAACAGGTCTGAGTCCCTTAGCTGACTTAGATTCTTGGATTTCTTAGACTCTAGCTGTCCCCTGCTCTGCAAGCATTTATCTTGTTACTGTGGTCTGGGAAGACTGAATGTTGAGGCCCGACAGTGATCTGTTTAACTACCTGCTCCTTCTGTATTTACCTTTATCTCTTCTGCCTGCATCCCACCCTTCCCCAGCAGATAAGGGCAACTCTGGCAGAAGCTGCAGTGGCAGATATACCAAAGCCCAAATTTCACTGTGGTGGAATTTTCAGCCACCAATGGTAAAAGTGTGTAACTTACTCAGCTTCACACACCTACTGCATTGTTGTTGTGCCTTTTACATCCTTCCATATCCACTGTCAGAGATCTGCTTTAACTCCCAAGGCTTAGCTTCCATTCCTCCACCTCCAAGACTCTTACCCTGCCACTCTGCTGAGGACAGTTTTTCATCCCTCCAAGGGGTCAGACATACTGGTACTTAACTGATTTAACTGTGCTCTGGGCCTCAACCAGCTCTTNGGTGTGTGTTACACCTGTTCTACAGGTAGGGGTCCCAAGGCTCCAGAAGGGTGACATGTTTTCTAATTTGTTGTAATTACCAATAATAATTAGCAATATTAGTTGTCTAACACAGCAGAGGATAGATGGCTGAGTTGTTTGTTTGTTTAAATACAGGGCCCTGTGTATGCTACCTAAGCTTCCTATGACTAAGCTACACTAGCCTCCTTCCCAGCTCTGTTTTGTTTTCCTGTTGAGACAGGGTCTCACTTTGTCAATCCAGTAGATGGACCTGGAGTTTTCTAACTAGGCCAGGCCAGCCTCGAACTTATGAACTTCCTCTCTCAGCCTCTGGAGTGCTGTGATTACAGGCTTGAGCCACCATATGCAGCTGTCTAATGATTTTTGGTAAGATATTCTCTCCCCCAGATAAACTGCCAGTTCTTTGAGAGCCAAGGGGACCTCTGGTTTGCTCTTGTTCACACTTCCAGGTCCTGCTCCAAACACAACACTGTTGCATTACAGCACTAGGGGTTTTCAGAGACTGACCTGCTGGCTGCCTTCCACACACACTGTCACCTTCCACCTTATCTCCTGCAGTTGTCTGTGGTCCATGGCAAGGAAGGGGGTAACCATGAGTGCAGCCCCTGATGTTATTCCCAGGTGGCCTCAGCTAGCTTCCCCCGTGGTGCAGGCTGTGAGACGTAAAGCACTCCACCTTCACAGCAAGTGATTCTGNTGGCTTCTGTGCCTTGCCAGGCTCTCATCTGTGTGGCTCCCCACACCCTTTTCCCTCCCTGAGCCTCTGCTGTCTCCCTGTTAGTCACCACTTACTGTTCCAAACACCTGGGGAAGCCTGGAGCAGGAACATCGAGAGAGAGGTTAATCAAAGTCAGAGGAGGGTGAGAGAGAAATCACTTCGGCACACGGCGCACAGTNCGCCAAATGGGGGCTGCGGGAGAGACGACGGATCTAAATATTTAAGAAACACTGACGCACTCCTTCTCTGTGTTGAATGTGACTTGCAAATGTGGCTTCATTTGTCATCCCACCTCCTCTCCTAAAACTGCCACTTGCAGGAGAGAGATAGAGTGGGTCTGGCCTCACTCTGCCTGCATACTGTTAGAAGCTGAGACAGGAATCCTGGTCTTCAACCCANTGACACAGTGGTCCCTGGGGAGGTCCCCTTGGTATTTAGGGGGGCACAATTTCCTGTGTTCTGAGGTTCACTTCTCACTTTTAAGCCATACTAATCCCAGAGCCTTTTCAAATTGCCCTGTCCCAGAACCCAGGTATCAGAATTCCTGAGGGAAGGACTAGGAATCTATTTTTAAAGTGGATTCTGAGACTGGGGNGNTAACTCAGACAGTAAAGTATAGTCTGTGTAAGTAATGATGACCTGAACTGGATCCCCAGAGGCCATGTGAAACACTTGGACATGGTGGAAGGACACAGCAGGGGGTGCATATGTAACCCCAGCACCAGAGAGAGAGAGGGACCTTGGAATCTGCTGGCTGGCCAACCTGGTCTACATGGCAAGCTCCAGGCCAGTGAGATAGCATGTCTCCAAAAACAAGGTTGACCAATCCAGAGGAATGACAACCCTCTGGAAATGAGGAAATGAGACTGGTCAGAAATCCTTGACATGTTTGACTCTGAACTTTGTGGTGAGATTAGATGTAACTCTCAATGCAGGTCTAACCTGAGCTAACTCTATGCTCTGCAGGTAAAGGAAGTTTACCGTGGCCCACACCCCTGATGCCCACAATATTGTTGTTGTTGTTGTTGTTATAATTTTGATTCCAGCTGTACATCCCATAGTCTATGTCTCCTGTGGAATGACTTGATATAAATTATGTCTTCTGAAATATTAAACCAGAATCACAAATTAAAGCTATGCTATCTGGAGAATTAAAGAAGCCTTTCTGAGCATTCAAGTGGAATTAGAGAAGCTGAGGGAAGAGAACAGAAGGGTTTGAAGTTGTTGCTCAGAAATAAAGTTGACTGAGGACTGTGAAGTTGTGTGTGATTTCACACACTAAAATCCACTGCGTGACCCATGGGTTTCCGTATTCTTTCCACATAGAACGTTCTGTTGAATGTTTTGCCTATTTTTCACAGCCTTGCCACCCTTTGGCTGTGAAAACATCAGCATACTTTTCTGGGACAAATGCCTACTGCCTAGAGGAAGCATACACATTTGTAGGTCCCCAAATTCCAGTTTCTGGAGATATTTTTCAGGCACCGTAAAAGGAAAAAGAAAAATGACCGAGTTTACTATGGCTAAGAAATAATCTTTCATAAGCACTGCAGTCTAAATGACAGCACATACTCTGTTAGTAGTTGGCAGCTTTACAGTATTACTTAATTCACTGACCTCAATATCCCGTCTTGAATATCAAAGNCATAAAAGAGGAAGCGTGATATGCATTCTTGGCCTCACACAAGCTCTGTCCTGTCTCCTGAAANGAGACAAATGGTCCTAACACACTTGCGTGCCAGAAGAGGGGGATCTGGATCATTCTAGAAAACTTCACATGTTGGTACTGTGTGTGCATGGCACACAGCAGGGGGTGCATATGTTCCTGTGTGTGCATGTGTACATGTTAGTACATATGTGTGAGCATGAGAGTGGAGGTCGGAGGTCACTGTCAGTTATTGTCCTCACATGTGACTGTCACCCAGTGCTGGGTTTTGCAGATGCGCACACCACTGCTGCCCTCTATCATGTGGCTGCTAAGGATCCNAGTTTGGGTCCTCATCTGTGTACACAAGCACTCCAGTGCCTGAGCTATCTACCCAGACCACTGTAGTACTCTTTTTCACCCTTGCTGACCTTGCTGACTCNGTGAGGAGCCCAAGGCACATACTTCCCTGTCTCCAACAGAGCTTGAAGTCCTTGATTCCCTTTTATAGGCTTTTCCTTAGCAGGAGATGAATGGTTTGGTGATGCAGCTTCTTGGTGGCCTGATAACCACTTCTTTTAGAGAGGGAAGTATACGGGGGATGAGGGAAGGGGTTCTATTCAAGTTCTTTTCTCTTCAGGTGAATGCTTGGCCCAGGGTGACTGAGGAAATGCCCACATCTCCNTCATGTTGCCCGACCCCAGACAGTGCTCCTCATTTTACTAGGGTGTACCCCTNTGGTGTCTGCAGCAGGAGAGCCTATATAAGCCAGAAATCACAGGGTCTGTCTTCATTTGGTTGCTAGATTGGGCCCACATGAATTTAACTGCCAACGTTGTTCAGAAGTAGACCTTTATCTAAATGTCTGTACTTCAACTTCCCTTTAAAATTAAGAGAGTTTTTGAAATATTACATTTAAGAAGAAAGTTCTGTGTTGCTGTGTAAGCCTTGGCTGGCACCATTCTTGCTTCCCTGTCTACCATGAGATCTCTATTTACTGTAAGTTCCTGTAAGTGACAGAGTGGCAGCCAATGTGGTTGTGCTCCTATGACTGGCCATAGGTTTGGAGGAATATAAAATGTTTCTTACATAAAAGTACAAAATGTTGAACATAGGAGAGCTACATATTTCAAGAAAAAATTCCATTTCTTTATGGAAGTAAAGGNTTCCCTGTGTTTAATGTGTGAAGCGGCTAGCTAGGAAGAATTGACTAAAAATACCATTATCATAGCCACATGCATTCATTCATGACTTATGCTAAAGTCTGGGAAACCTTCATCGCTGCCTTGCTGAAGTAAATTCTTTGCTCATGCCAAGGCTCTCAGGCTCTCTCAGGTAGCTTGCAGAATGCCCTGCTCTATTTCTCTAGTTCCCTCCATCCTCACATAACCCAAAGCAGCCTTGCTTTATTGTTACCTCATTACTTGGTAAGGAAGGGAAAGATCCAATGCTCTCAGCACAATCAGTGCTTCCCTCCGTTTGATGTCCTGAGCCCCTCTGCCTTAAGTGTCAGCCCCATTTACAGATGACAAAATTGAAGCCCAGAGAAGTAACTCTCTCANGGTCACCCAGCAATGCCAGGTAAGTGGCAGGTGTCCCTCCCTGAGTGTCTCCAAGACAGTCTTGCTTCTGGTGCTTTGTGTGAAATACTATGTAATGCAGTGGCCTTAGCTTTTGTCATGGCTGAGAAGGAATATCCATAGCAAGAATAATCTCTTCATGGTCTGTTCAGCTGCTTGGAAATGCTATTGGTTATTAAAAGGATGTCTGTGTAAATTACTTTTGCCTATTTTAATACTAAAATACCTGGGAGAAACAACTCAGGGGAGGAATTACTTTGGCATAGGGTGGTGGTTCTCAACCTTCCTAATGCTGCAACACTTTAATACAGTTCCTCATGTTGTAGTGACACCCCCAACCATAAAATTGTTTTTGTTTCTACTCCCTAACTGTAATTTTGCTACTGTCATAAATCGTAATGTAACTATCTGTGTTTTCCAATGGTCTTTATGGGGTTGTGAATCACAGGTTNAGAACTGCTGNCTTAGGGNTTCAGCTAATTCCAGACGGGAAAAGGAGGCAGAACGGCTCTGTCTGTGGCTGTGGGAGTGTGAGGCAGAAGCTGTTCACACTGAAGTGGACCAAAACATAAAGAGAGTGACTGAAGTTAAGGGCCAGGCTGTAACCTTCAAAGGCCCACCACTGACAATTCACTTCTGCTGGCTTGACCGTGCCTCCTAAAAGCTGCAGCAGTAGCCTTGGAGGACAGCGCCACCAACTGGTGACCAATCATTTAAACCCCAAGCCTGTGGGGGACGTGGTAGATTCCAACCATCANACTGTCTAGTGAAATTTTTCTTAGAAATCAATGACAGAGGATGTTTGTGTTTATGGAGAAAATGTATACACACTTGTGTTTATATAGGCAGAAATAAATGGCACTAGCTGTCCTTTTAACTGCTCCAAGGGAGATGCACCTTTTTCTTCCACGTTAGGGTGAGATCAGCCCCCTCTTTCTCCACATAATTTTGGTCATTTTCTGAGGCAGTTGTTTGGCTTTGACAAGTAAATAATTATTTTTTTAATTTTAATTGTATTTGTGTGTGTGTGTGTTACCTGAGTGTACATCTGTGGAACACTTGCATGCAGTGTCTATGGAGGCCAGAGGAGAGTGTCAGAGCTCCTAGAACTGGAGTTACAGATGGCTGTGAGCTGCCATATGGGTGCTGGGAATCAACCCCCCCTCTCAGGTCCTCTGGAAGAGCAGCCAGTGCTCTTAACCACTGAGATATCTCTGCAGCCTGACAGGTTGGTAATTCTGTTNCAGAAATTATAGCTAGTTATCCATTGCTTTGGATCCTTTATAAAGAGAACACAGACATAAATTTTAAATAAGATCAACATCCAATGTATGCTCCTGAGACTAAGTTATAAATCTAGTTTAAATAGGACACTGGATTTAACAAGAGGCATTTGAGGGGAATGGCCCCAATGCCTCCAGCTCACTTCTGACTCAGAAGCAGAATGAAGAGGTGGTTGGTGAGATCTGACCTGGTCAGTCATACCTGGCATTCTGNTGTTTGGTGACAGTTGACAGCTCACATTGAGTCCTTGCCAAAGCATAGTGAGCAGGCCCTGGGGCAGTGACTTTGTATATGTTGTCTAAATCTCTGTAGCAAGCATAGCTGGAACCATGCTTACTCTTTGTGTGAAGAGGAAATCCAAGCATTTGCCCTTGTCCTCACCTGCAGACAGAGAGATACGCCCTTTTCTGGCTCCTCAGGTCCAAGTTATTAGACCCTTTTGTCCGCTTTCCCCACTCATAAGGAACTAGGTTCAAAGGAAGGTTTATCTATATGCTAACTCTCCCTTCATTATCTTCTCTGAGAGCCCTCTTAGTCATGCCTATTACCAGCTCCATCAGATCTGCCTTCTCCTACANAACCATTCCTCTTGTTTAGCTCAAACTCCCCTACTAGCCCAATCATTATCATTCCTTGTTTTGGAAAATATTTTGAAGCTCAACTGAAATACAGTCAGTTGTCATTATCCACAGTAATTATATTCTATAAAATAACCATGAACATTGAATTAGTGACTATGGAATCATTTCTCATAATGGAAGCACAGCAAGGGGTTCCCAATAGCCTCCCCCATTCTTTTGTCATATGATTATTACATAGCCTTATTTTATGTGCGTTTCTGTTTAAAGANGTCTTATTTCATACACATTCATTAATATTAGACTCAGAGCCACNAGCACTGTAGCATGAGCCTGAACAGAACCTGTGTGGTTTATATACTCTCTCTGCCAGGCACATCCCAACTTCCTGGAGCTTAGGAACACTAGAAGGAATGTCAACACGGTTCTCGGGAGCCTTTCAAATAGGAAAGTCAACAAAACACACAGTACATGATAATACATGGAAAGGACATGTGTGGGGTATGAGAGCAGAAACAAGGTTGGACGTTGTCCTGCCCATCTACACTGTGCTGACTAAATTATCTGCAAGTCAGAATGCCCACATGGGATGGAAGCTCTTGGGTGGGTATTTCAGATGGAATTCTTTGCTTGGTTTCTGATCTGTTATTGTTAGCACTGATTCTGAGTAGAAAGGCTACTATTGCTCATGTGATGGAGGAACAAGTAATTACAACCTTCCTAAATGCTTCGGTCAGTTCTACTTTTGTTTTGGTGAATTCTGATCAAATCCAACTTCCCTCGTCTGACTTCTTCCTCACTCATCATAATCTTTTATAATCATTGTTATGCACTCAGATCATCCCTTTTAGCTCTTTTAGAATTCTCCTTTAGAGTCTAACTTGTTTCATTTAGCATGGTGCTCTCTAGTTTTATCTATTTATGATAATGACAGGATTTCACTCTTCTCTATGAGTAATACTCCATTGTTCCTGTCAGTAAAGTGAAGTGCATTTTCTCTATGCATTCATGTGTTGATGGGTACCTANGATGATTCTGCATTGTAGGTATTGTGTAGTATGCCACAGTAAATGCGAGTGTGCAAGTATGTCTTTAGTATTCTGATTTCATATAACTAGCTGGGTCACATAGTAGATCTATTTTAGGTTTTTTTTTTTTTTTAGAAACTACCATATCATTTTCTCTAACTGTATTTATTTACATTTCTACCAGAAGTATGTTAATTCCTTTTTTCCCACACCCTCACCAGCATTTGTTGTGTATTGCTTTTTTAAATATATTATCCATTCTAATTGTAGTTTTGATTTGTATTTTCCTGATGGCTATACTTTTCGTATACTTCTTGGCCATTCATATTTCTTCTTTGAGAAGGGTCTATTCTGATCCAGTCATTTGCCCATTTATAATTGGATTACTNTGTGAGGTGACTCGTTGGCAGGCATTTTTCTCCCATTCTATAGGCTGCCCCTTTGCTCTGTTGAGTTTCTATTGCTTTCTGATGTATTGTCACTCCATTCCATTGCTTTTTGTGTTCTGTGCTTTTAGGATCCTATGTAGAAAACCATCGTCTCCAAACAGCGTCTTGCAATATTTCCCATTTTGTTTTAGTGTTTCTAGGGTGTTGGTTTTACATTCAGGTTGCTGCTACATTTTAAGTTGATGTTTATAAGTTGTGAGGTAAAGGGGTGTAGTTTTCAATCCTGTGCATGTGGCTATCTGGTTTTTCCAGCATTATTGCCCTTTCTCCAATGTATGTACCTGGTGCCTTTGTCAAGGAAGGACTAGCTGGCTTTAGAAATGTGGACATAGCTCTGGGTTCTCTGTTCTGTTNCATTGGTCTGTGTGTCCCTGTTTGTTCCAGCACCACACTGTTTTATTTACTATGGCTCTGTAATACTAAAGTATTATAATGTCTCCTGTTTATTCTTTTTGCTCAAAATTGCTTTCACCATTCAGATCCTCTGTGCTTCTATTTGAATTGTAGGACTCCCTCCTGCTGTACTGTGAAGAACATAANTGCTATTTCTGTGGGGACTGTGTGGAATCTGTCAGTCACTTTGAGTAGCATGGACATTTTAACAATGTTAATTATTCCAATCCATGAGGATCAGAGATCTTCTAATTTTATTGTGTGTGTGTGTGTGTGTGTGTGTGTGTGTGTTTTCTCTAATTTCTTTCATGAGAGTTTTATAGTTTTCATCTTAAAGGCCTTTCACTTCCTTGTTTATTCCTTTTTTTTAATTTTTTGGTAGTTACTTTCAATTGGATTTCTTTCTCAACATACGTATTTTTTAATATATACAAAAGCTACTGGTTTTTATTGTTGATTTTATAACCTATTTTGCTAAATTCTAACAGTGTTTTAAGAGAGGTTTAATTCATATATAGTCATATATGCAAACAGGAAGTTTGACTTCTTCTCTTATTACTTGTATGAGTTTTGTTTTTGCTTGTCTCATTTTGTCAGGGCTTTGTAGCCCTGTAGTACATAAGAGCAATGAAAGGGAACACTTTCTTCTTCCTGATCTTAAAGGAAATGCTTCAGCTGTTCCCCATTCGTTATGACATTGCTGTAGGTCTGTTGTGGCCTTTAGTATATTAGAGACAATTCTTCTAGAACTAATCTGTTCACATTTTATCATGAAGGGATTTTTCATTTTAGCAGATACTTTTTTGCATGTATTAAGATGATTATATGATTGTTAACCTTCATTCTGTTGATTGATGAAATAGGTTTGATAATTTGCATGTGTGGAACCATCCTTGTATCCTTAGGATAAAACCAACTTGATCATGGACCTTAGTCATCCCCAATTTTATTTATTTCAGTGGTTTTTTTTTTATTTTAGGTAAATATTATTTTGTTTGGTTGAACCATCCTTGCATCCTTGGAATAAAACCAACTTGATCATGGACCTTAGTCATGTCCAATTTTATTTATTTCAGTGTTTGTTTTTTTTATTTTAGGTAAATATTACTTTGTTTGGTTGGTTGGTTTTGGTTTTTTGAGGTAAGGTTTCTCTTTGTAGCCTTGGCNGTCCTGGAACTCACTTTGTAGACCAGGCTGGCCTTGAACTCAGAGATCCTCCTGCTTCTGCCTCCCAAGTGCTGAGATTAAAGGCGTGTGCCACCACGCCTGGCTAAAAATTTATTTCTAGTTGTCTAGCTGTGGTCCTCTCGCTCTACTGGATAGTAACTGTGAGGAGGCAAAGAAAAGCTCCTCAGTCTTTGACAGCATTTAATTCCTCAGTGTTTGATGTGACACAGCAGCTGCACACAGACAGTAGCAGCAGATAGACAGCAGCAGCAGCAGACAGACAGCAGCAGCAGCAGGTGGGACCTCTAGTGTTCCAGTGCTCACAGATGCTGAGATACCAGAACTCTTCTCCCAGTGAGTGTTACAGCTCTTTGCAGGGGGATTGAGGCATCTAGAAAGATTCCACAGTCTTTGGTAGTGACTGTCATTGCAGTGTCTGAGTTTAAATATCAGGATAACCCAACCATAGACAATGGCTTGCAGAAGCTTCCAGACCTAATGTGTTGGGATTCCCCAGGTCTTGACAGCAGCCAGTGCTATAGGTTCCCCAAACTGTTGATAATTGAAGATTGACGGTTTTCTGGGACTCTTTCAGTTAACAGGGTCTGCACTTTCTCTTCTCAGGTTCTTTATGGCATCNTAGCCTTTGACCTTAGCTCTTTGACCTTCNCTCTTTGCCCCCTCACCTTCTCCTTTCATCCACTTCACCTCATCTTCCTGCCGTGATCATTGTTCCAATGTCTCTTGTTATAGCTACTGCTGANTCGGCTGCCANTGTTACAGCTACATGCCGAAGGATGCACTCTGTGCCTCCACCTCTTCTGAGACTATGAAAAACACTCCACCTCTTCTGGGACTATGAAAAACACTCGACACTCTCCAGCTACTTGGCATTTGCACCTCACCCTGATGGCCCACTCTTCACGGGCCAGCCTCTTCTATGANTGTCANAAGTCTACTTACTGCCTGAGTCAGGAGGCCAATGGTTCTAGTGTTTACTGATTCCAAGGAATTGAAGCTACTACAGTCTGAAACTGTAGACCTGCTGACTTTGCAGGAACTGTCCCAGAACTAGAATAGTCAAAGTAGATTATTTTTCTTTGACTATAACTTTTTGACTGTTAAAGCTCTCTAATTTCTTAGGAGTTCACTCCAGAAACTAATCATTATCCTCAAAGCTTTTAAATTACTCCCCAAGGAACCATACTGATTAGTTAGTATTTCCTACTACATGGTTAAGAAGTAGCTTCAGGGACTAGTGATATGACTCAGATGGTAAAGGTACATGCCACTAGGCCTGATGACCTAAGTTCCATTTCCCTGGGTCCACGTGGTCCTGTGACCTCCATACATGTGGCTGTATCACTAGAAGCCACACACACACACACACACACGCGCGCGCGCACACACATGCACACACGTGCGCGTGCACACAAAATAAATAAAATGTGATTTAATAAATCAGCTCTTGATAGAATCTAACTATGACTCTCCATCCATTCAAAGTAACACAACTGACCCAAGAGACTCAGCTTAGAAGCCATTATTAGAACAGTGAGTGACTTTAGATTGGTCACAAAATGAATATACAGAAGTCAACCATTTCCATGTCAATATAATTAGAGAATAAAAATAGTAACAGGAAATCCATCATGTTGGCAAAAGATACATGTAAAATGCCTACACATTTATTTGATACGTCAATAGAATGTAAATGAAGAAAAACCATTGTGAAATTCCATCAAAGGACTTAAAGATGAGTTTTGAATAAATAGTATGCCAGATGGTGTCTGTTGTTGGGATAACCCTGTGTAACTCAGATGGTCCCAAATCTCTGAGNTTTGCCGGCTCAATTGTTTCTTTGATAGCTCACTAATTGCTTTATTCCTTATATTGGGGAACATCGCTTGCTTCTTCAAAAATCCCTAAGCATTTCTAGAGATGACTAACGGGTTTATGTTCCCCTTGATCAAAGTTAACCACAATTATTTTCTGTTCTCTTGTCACTTGATCATCTACATATTCACTTACTTCTTATTTACCAGATGTTTATTGAGTGCTTACCATGGCCTAAGTACTCCATAGATGCCCACTACCCATTGCTTATGGCTGCTGTCAGGGGGTGGCCTCTGGAAGTCACTCTTGGCTCAGAATATGATCTTTTGTCTTACATTGTCCCTGTGAAGCCCTAATAGCAGTTGGCTGTTTTATGCAAGGTTTATCCTGGGGTTTTGAGGATGTTCTTCGTGGATGAGCGCTATGGGAGANGGAATGCAGATAGAGCCTGTGAGTAAAGGTAGTGTCAAACAAGAAGCAGAGGAAAGCTGGAGTTCACGGGCATCCCCTGAGGGCCATTTCTCATTCCATCCTTTATCTTTCAGCCTCACCTACCAGCATATTTTGGAATTGGCTCTTCCTATTTTTTTTTTAACCATCTCCTGTTTATCACATCAGCCTCTGCCATTTCTGGACCCCCTCTGTAACCTATCTTTCCAACACTAATATTTAGAAGCTCAAATATCTTNATTTATTTTTAGCTAAAGGCAATTTAATGATCTGTGTCTCTCCTTCTTACTCTTAGGGGTTTATGGTCTTTATTTGCCTAACTAAGGACATCATTAAGGTGTTATGGTACTGAAAAGAGAACTTCTCACCCTCAGGAAGACATTCTGATATCCACAGCAGCAGATTTTAAAATATTTTCCTTTTCTCTTACTGCATTGGGATTTTGAAGATACCAAGTCTTTTCTAAGCAAATAAAAGAGATCTCCAACTATAAACCCCATATTTTTCTTTAATATAAATCTCCTTAAAGTTAATTACATTGAAATCATTTAAACACCAACAAGAGAAATCTCAAAAAGAATGATAATAGAAAAGTAACACTGTACTAATGGTTTAATATAAAGACCACTCCAATGATAGAATGATAAAACAGAAATTGAAAGTATCACAAAGCCCAGAAACTCATCTAAGAGTAGAAAAGCATTTAGAAAATAATGAATGCAGCCGGGCGGTGGTGGCGCACGCCTTTAATCCCAGCACT
>LZPO01067054.1:4076-14151 GCA_001675575.1 Neotoma lepida
AATCTTAGAGACCTTCTATTTAATTGCACCTACCAAGGAGCACCAATGTCTCTTGAAATTGCTGCATAGATGATTCATCGAGTATTTCCCCTTAANAGAAACCCGAGTTGGTTACAAAACTGTCATAAATCTAAATGTAACAACCCACTGTAGCTAGACCCTACAGTGCAGTTTTACTATGCTCAGTGCCTTTCCCCCACTAAATATTGGATTTATACACATCTAGATGTGTATAAGAGACAGCCTGTATTTTGATATTTATATCAATTCAGATGAAACAAAACAAAAAAACAGTGGTAGTCAGGAAAAAGGGGGGGTAGGCAGCTTCAGCATCCTTCTGTATTGCCCAGTCCTGTCTCCAGCTCCTGGGCTCTCCGCTCCAGCCTCTAGAGGAGCTGATACTAAAGATAATGCTACCACCATAGTAACTTTAGATAAAGAATTAGGCAAAGGCTTTTATCTGCTACTTAAACCAAATAATCCACTTGTCTATCTAGAAAGAATTGTCTAATTCGCTAGTGAATTTATTGTCATTGTCATTAGGAACGGTCACAAAGGGTATTCCTTTTCATTGAAGATCATGATTTATCATTGATTCTTAAGGAACTTGGGAGAGTTTTGACAATCCAGCCGAGTTCTCAATATATTGCTAAATCTTAGAGACCTTCTATTTCTGTCTCTTATACACATCTAGATGTGTATAAGAGACAGGGCCAGGTGTGGTGGAATGGAGAGTGTTCTAGAAAGAATGACTGCCCTGCTACCCTGTCAGAGCTGGGTTTTAACAGTGATGGACTGATTTTGTTTTTGTTTTTGTTTTTTAAGGAAAATCTTTGCATATTATTTTGTACCAACATATACAACTGTGTACAAGAGGTAGAATGAAATATTAAAAACTGCCTTTGTCACTTATCAATTCTTTCATAATTCTAGAGTTGGAGTTGAAGCAAACAAGACAGAAGCCTTAGGCAAATCACCACACACTTCTGTGTTTTAGTTCATAAAATGTGACACAGAGTATCTATTTCTAAGNTTTTTTTTATTTCATACTGTATAATATTCAAGGTATAAAGCAGATAGGGTGTATCATCTAGTCATTCTCTTTGGACCAGTCTTAGACGTGATAGAAGTCCTGACTAGCCACGATATATTTGCTGAGTTAGTGAAAGGGAGAAGCCTGTTTGTCTCTTACCAACTACAGCCCTGGCACCTTTTGCAAGTGCATCNCGGTATTGAATTAGGCATGGGGTTCCTCCGTGGTAACGACTCTCCTGGGTTTTCATCTTCACTCACCTCTCCTGGAGCAAAGCTGTGTGTGAAAACTGTACCTGGCAGAATGTAGTGACTGTTAACCTTTCCTCCTGAGATCTCTTAAAGTGAACCTGGNGAAAGAGAAGAACACAGCTACGGGGTAGACCTTTCGAAGAAAGATCGTTTGTATTAGCAAGTTATCTTAATTTGTTGTTGCTGTTTGCTTATGCTGGGCTGCAATTCTCAGATGCCGTGTGTGTGTGTGTGTGTGTGTGTGTGTGTATAAAAACATTATAGCTAAGTTATTTCATTAAGCAATATACACATTTGAAAGTCCTGCTCAGGCAACTTAGGCTGCAATTTGATTCAGACCTCATCCTAAGAATATTTAATGTATTTCTTTAATTGAAAAAAATATTGCATTTTATTCTTCTTAGGACATAAAGCAATTTTGGTGGTGGGTGTTTACAGTGAAGGCATTTTTAGGCAGGGATGTGGGTGATTAATTTTCATTTATCTATTTGTTATTTTGTAAATCCATGAAACAATTTCCTCTCTCCACTGGAGNACTGTCATCTAGTTAGGGTTCCCTGTCTTGGTAAATGTGCCAGAAAGATAAGAGTGGGACTTTTGACGTACGCTTTGAGAAGATGGTTAACCCCTACTGTAATACATGCAGAAGCTGACTAAGTAGTGTGTTTGGTTTCCTTGACCTTTTGGGGGAGGAATGAAGAGAGTGGGGGTGGGGAAGGGAAGCTTAACTATCTTGACTTCCCCAGTGCTGGCACACAGAAGCCATTTATTTCTGTAGTAGAAACAGTGATCATCAAACTGACAGGTCTTGGATGTGAGATCCTGAATGATTCAAGCCTTGACTGTACTTAGTTTGACTCAAGAAGTCCCCAGAGGATTCAAAGAAACAACGATTATAAAGAAACCGGCTTGGTTATGAAGAGGTATTTTCTTGGTTTTATTACCATCCCCTTCATTTTTCTCTGGAAAGAATTGTTTTCCATCCACCGTGCATTTGTTTTGCTGAAAATTGATTGGCTGACTTATTCCATTTGTTGGGTATTTTATATCACTGCTTTATTATCCCAAGCTGTATTTTTCCCTACATGAAATAATTTAGAGGAATATTAAATGTGAAGGTACTTTAGAATCTATGTTGTCTGACCTGTGTATTTCTTAGGTGATAAATAACTAAACTACCCAGCAAGTGAAGTGATTCCTGCAGGCCTGACTGATTATGATCATTCCAAAACTGGGAGGAGAAGGTAGATCCCATTACTGGGTTTCATTCTCCTATTACCCAGTATATGTACAGTTTGGCTTTCTGGTAATACTTAGGATCCAAGCTTTATACACATATGAATTAGATACTTTCCATAATAAATTATTTTTAATTCTGAGTCATCTTAGCTGCTAATTTAAAATTTCAAGTCAAATCAATATGTTTTATTTATAGATGATATTGATGACTATCAGTGACTCAAAAACCTATGTCCCGTATCATTTCCCATCTGTCTGGGGTTTACAACTATTTTGTCACTGAATACATCTGTGGGGCACTTATGATAGCACAGTTTCTCTGAGAGTAATAGAATTAGAACCAAGTGTGGACTTGAATTAGTAAGGTCTGTTGTCTGGTGCAGGAAGCTCTTCCTCAGCATCCTACTGTAAGGAGGACAGGCATCGTCTGTTAAAACTTTCCAGTATGAACATACTCGATTCCAGGCAAGGAAGGAACATGACTGGAACCGAGGCTTCTTCTAAACAGGGCCTAAGTGACATAGTAGGTCGCTGGCATAGTCTGATGAAGCATTACAGGTTCAAAGTCTTTATCCTGACCCAAATAACCATAGACTGTAGTGAGTGGAGTGCACTCAAGTTCCATGTCTCCTCTCTGCTTGCATTCTCTATCACTGATGGAACATATGGCATATGGAGGTGAGTAACTCCTTCAGCGCTATTTTTGTCTTAGCTATACACACTCCAAAGATTGCCCGTATTGGGTCCACATTCCATGTGCCATGTTTTTTTTTTCATCCCTCTTTTTTTCCTTTTATGTTTATTACTAAAAGATGACCAAAGCTTTCATTTGTTTAATGAAAAATACACTTTAGTGCTCTCTGTTTGGATGGTGTGGGGGGCANCTTATTGTTTTCCTTGAAACTGTTTTTCTGCTTTGGAAAAGAGCAGTCTTCCTACTTAAAATATTTATGTTTCTACTCTCATTCTGTCATTGCTGATTGATCAAATCTGTCATGATTATAGTATGCACTGTTCATCCTATGGGGATTGATTTGGGATTAGACACATGAAGCAGAATGGGTCCAGCATAATGGTTCACCACTTGGAAACCTGTAAATTCATCTGGAGGTCACGATGCATGGAGAAGCCACCAGTAGGAAGCAGCAAACACACAAGGGGAAGGAGAAACTTAAGGGGACTTCTACACCAGAAGGTCTTCATGGCTACCCAAACTGCCCCAAGTTCCTGGAGTGAGAAAGGATTAGACCCAGAAGCAAAGCTTATATTGGTTAATTCTGATCTGAGAGCATAAGAAATTTTTTAATTTGAAAATATGATTGTTTATTTTCATTGACTAGCAATAAGTACCAGAGACGAAAACGGTACAGTTTCCATGTAAGTTCCTTTCTTCTAAAGATGGAAATCTTAATGCGGCTGAGTAACTGTGGCTTCAGATGAATCAACAGGGTCTTTATGCTTTTCGGTGTCTCATTTGTCCAAGGGGATGGATACAAGATCCTGATACAGAACACTGAAGACCCAGGACAATAGAATCAGTGGTGAGTCTAGCCAATAGCCCATGTCTCACAAAACTGCCCACAGCCCACACATCTACACAGAGAGGATACCGAGGGGGCATATTTAGGCACATGATATTTTCATCTGTTTACCATTCCCTGTCCCCACTTTTCCTCTAAGAGCTGAATCCTGCTTAGAAGGAATCATACAAACACTCCACACAGTCCGCACCAGATAGCTCACTCTGAAGTTGGCNTGTGGGTGGGGGACTCAATCGCACTGGTAATTTTGAATCTGTAATAGAAGTGATAGAATTCTGTTCTGCTATCCCAACTATTACATAATCTCAAAGTCAAAAGACTTCCTGAAGCATTCATCCATAGAACCCAGCTTTTGAATTCTGTTGATGAAAACAGTATCAGCTGTTGGGTCTACAGATGTATAAAAATAAAATTAAGATTCATTTCAAATACTAAATCTATGCAGATGTATGCCATAGAGACTCTTTGAACTGATTCTAGAGTATTATGAAGTTAAGGACGAATATATTCTTAAGTCATATTTTAAATAGTATAAATAAGAAATGCTTATTTCCTTTCCTCCTCCTCTTCTGAATGGGTTGTTTTCTTAATGTTTATTTAAAGCTAGTGGTTTGAATTTCAGCATAGTAGAGTAGAAAGTGGGGGGGAATAAATTAAAAGTCAGGCCTAATCTAAACTAGTTCACTGACAGGAATAATGAAGTAGCCAAAAGGAACACAAGTTACCGGACAAAGCTTTTGTTTTGTAGAAAAGCAGTTCTGTAGTTGTTGCTCACATACAGAAACCTTCTGTTTGTCCACCATTGCAAGGTCAGGAGTCACAAAGCCAGAGGTGTACTTTTCAGGAGCGAGAAAATGCTTGGTTCTGCCTTGAGAATGATGTCATANAATTTAGACTTGAATTCTCTATATCATTTAGCGCGATGCTTAGGCACAAACTGCCCTTGCCACAGAATTAGATAGTACTGTGTGTGATTGTTTATTGCTGTTTGTATCAAACTCCTCCATTGTATTTGAAATTCATTACACTACAGAAAATTTTAAGGTTTATGTGTAAAATGGGCATGCTTGTTTCCAGAAACAAAGCCAGGTTGTATTAGCCAATCCCATCACCATCCTCTGTGCCTAATGGGAAACTAAACCTGATGCATGACTCTTGTTGATGTTATCTCTAATAACAGGTGTAAGTAGAGAAATCTGTTTACTGGAATATTAATTATTTTCCCAATCAGTTGCTACATGTTTGTTAATATGATTCATCTTTCCTATTTTAAAACATATCCAACATAAGATGAAAACATATTTTTTTTTGTTTTCTGTTGATCATCTAAACTNTTTTTCGTGAGATGTGTGCCTAAGCAACACACTTAAAATTTATGCCCAACTTCAGCACCATGGCCAATGTTTTGTGCAAACAGGTGCTGCTGGTTATCACTGGGCTGGCCCTGTGCTTTTGTGGTGTGTTCCTGTTGGCCGTGCTATGTGCCTCATAAATTTCTAAGTGTAGAAAGTGGCGCTTGATTTGTGAAGCCTCGCTTTTGAGATAAAACCAGACCCGTGTCAGAGGAGGCCTGTGTAGCATCAAGTTTGGCTCATGTCACATGCTGCCAGTGTAGAATGTGAGGCCAACNATGAGAAGTTGGTGATCCTTCAAAATGGATGCAGGTGGACAAATAGCTTTGGTGAATTTTTTTATAAATGATTCTACTTTTGGATAAAATGATCTGCATGCAAATAAATTAACTCAGCAAGTGTCTTTATAAAAATGGCTGTGAACATGAAGCTTTGAAAATAGTTAGATCATTATTTCACCCTGCCTATAATTGTGATCATTTTAAGGGGAGAGCTCCCAAAAGTTGGGTTGACCTGTTTGGGTGCTCAGCAGTTGGTAGTAATTTCCTCTGTTTGGATTTGCATGGCCCCCAACTATAATGTAGAATGGGGGACTCCATAGCACCAGAGAACTATTGTTTGTGGCTGCTCTTGTCTCCCTGTGCCCAACTTTTAGGACTTACAGAACTAAATACCACCCATATAATGAAAANTCCCAAAGCTTTAGAGGTAATGGTGTTCTTAGGACCATTTTGCAGATAACAGGCATGAAAGAAATCTTAGAAGAAGTATTGGACCTTCTAGTCCAGCCCTCTGATTTTACAGTTAACCCCAATGACACAATGATTGCTCAGGGATTATGTTTTTAAGACTTCAAGGAAAAGCACAACTCAAGATTGCATAGTGATCTAGGAATAGGCTTGAAGTAAGCAGTTAAGTCTATAAATCTGGAGGATTTGTAACCTCATTGCCCACCTCATGGCTTCAGAGGTTGCCTATAGGTAAAGAGGTAACTGCTCCCTCTTCCAAGGGGTGGCTTTGGGACTTCTGTGTGTGTTTGTGTGTGTTATACCTACTGCATTGTTTTGTGAATGTGCATACACACACACACACACACACACACACACACACACACACACAGAGCCCTACATACCTACACCTACCATTCTTGTGACACTGTCCTTTTCATACTTAAGCACCAAGGACAGTGCCTTGGCCATCAGTTGATGTTTCTTGACTGCAGAGCTGTGGAGTTGGATGCATATGTGTTCTGCCCCACACAGAAACTGTTACTATTCCATACAGTCCCTGTTGACATAGCCACACTGACTAGAAAGGTTTAGAAAAGAGTGCCCTGACTAGAAGAGGGTGATCTGCCATCTGCATTATTCTGATAACAATGTCTNCTTCCACTATTTCATCACAGCTCCTAATCACAGTACCCATTGCCTTTCTGCCTCATGGCACTGTTCAAGGGCTCCTTCATGCTTGCAACCTCAAAACACCAGATATGGGGCTCTAAGTCAGCTTGGAAATAATTTCATGTGTCTGAAAGCAGAAAAGGCAGCACAGTCAACCACTGTTCGTCCTAATCATGTTGTGACAAGATCATCATTTCTACTCAGTCTTGCTCCTTCAGTTATTTCAAGCTAAGTTATGCCTTGTATAGGACCATATGCATCCCATTTTTATATGACTTCTGTTGTTATTTAATTCTGAGTCTCTAATCCACAACATGTTTGGTGGAGATTGGGACTTATCATCAATATGATCAATTGATGAATCCTAGAGTNGAAACCTTGAGTAAGCTTTTTGTACAATATTCCAGCAACACAGAGCCAAGAACNGGGTGGTCACCTGAGCATCTAACCATGAATGCATTTTGTATCAGTGACACCCAAAACTCAATTATTAAAAATAGATACTGGCTGGGCGGTGGTGGCGCACACCTTTAATCCCAGCACTCAGGAGGCAGAGGCAGGTGAGTTTGAGGCCAGCCTGGGCTACCAAGTGAGTTCCAGGAAAGGCACAAAGCTACACNAGCAGTCAGTGCTCTTAACCTCTAAGCCATCTCTCCAGCCCTCAGTGGACCTCTTTCAAATCTACTTTCTATCATACGGAGAAAAGAATGAATTACATTCAGCTGGTATTTTTGGTGAGATGTTGTGCACAAGATAACACATCTATTTGGCAAGCATTTACAGAACTCTGCCNCATCCCAGGCACTGTTCTTGGCTGCCGCCCCCATGAACTTGTATCTTAGCAAGAGAGACCCACAATAAACAAGTAAGAAAACATGTGGTAAGAAAACAAACAGGATCAGGGGAAAGGGCAGGGGCTGTGGAATTCAAACCCTTTCTATAACTTGGTTTTAAACATGTTACTAACATTTACATCTGTTAAAGACATATTGCATGGCAGGAAGAGCAGTCATGAAAATAGCCAGAAGTCAGAGAGGGAAAAGGTCTCTAGTAGTTGCAAATGTCTTTAATCCCAGCACTTGGGAGGCAGAGGTAGGCAGATCTCTTTGAGTTCGAGTCCAGCCTGGTCTACAAGAGTGAGTCCCAGGACAGCCAGGGCTACACAGAGAAAACCTGTCTTGAAAAAGAAAAAGAAATGGAAAAAAAAAAAGATACTGTAAGACCTGTATGAACATCTGTATGAACAAAAATGAGACTGTGACATAAGTCTGTCTCGGGAAGAGTTCTCTTAGGAGTCACAAGTCATAGAATTCACAAGAATGGGAAAACTACATAGAAGCTAGTTTTCTTCATTCATATTCCCTGTTATTAATTTACATGAATCATGTTCTTCCCACCCTCAAGCAGAATAAACACCCATATATCAAATTTACTGATGGGACATATTTCTCAAATGGAATGAAATTATTCATAGGAGACATAAGCATTTTGAGTGAATATGATTCTGAATCTCAAAAATAGTGATCAAGGAACTGTCTGTGTCAGTGTACATCATTTGTACTGTGCAGGCTGATCTTGTCTTTGCCCAAATGTCCAACTTAGAGTTTTGCAGTTGTCTCAGTCAGGTAGCNATATAATTTTCTACATTTGGAGGGCTTCTAGTTTTTATGCTTTTCATTTTCCTTCTTAAGGTTGAATGTTTCCCAAGTTATCAAAACTGGCCATACTTNATTATATGGCAGTGATCTCTTTCAGATATAACAGCTAACTTCAGAATTTGGTATGACTTGGAATATTTAACATTGTGCTCTCTCCTTGTCTCTTTGGAGACTGAGTGTGTTAAGACACTAAATAGCTCTTAATTTTGTTTGGTTCTTTCCTTCACATATCCTATTTTCCCACATTTTTCTCCTAACCATTGATCTTGAATGTGAAACTGACCAAATCATTCCATCCTCAGCCATTCTCTCTGCATGTCATAATGTCTTTGACTTCTTTCTTCAGACCTCTGTTTCCCTGATATTGCCAGGTCCCCCAACTATCTGTCTCCTCTGAAACTTTAGCCTCACAGATTTGCCAACATTCACTCTTAGCTCCAGCGGACTATCTGTGGTCTTCACACCTACATTCATGCTATTGACATTGTTGGAAGGAAAAAAAAAACTGATTAACTATGGTGATTGGATACGTTACAAACTTACGAGTTCCAGCCTTAGCTGGACTCTCAACCCTAGTCATCAGTCTTTTGTCTTTATGTCTACTCACCGTCTTTTCCTTTCCCAATATGCAACTCTCGTCTCCTATTGCTCCACACATTCTCAACTGAAGATAGATTTCTGGGTTCNCTTTATTCAAATTTCCTACTTTCTCCCATCTCATTTCCTTAATATTTCAAGTGCATGGCTATTACTTTTTAATTTCCAGCCCTCAAGTGGGGTTCCCAGTTAATATTCAAGTGATTGAATGTTGGCTTATGACTCTCCATATCTCATACCTACTGTTCCATAGAAAGTCTTCTAGCAAAGAGCACCAGTGTGCCCTGATTCTAAGTTTAGTGATGTTTAAGACTTCCTTGCCTTCTTTCACGTTGCTCTAGCAATTGAAGATGATGGATCACTTTGATCTTTAGTCTTTCCCGTCTTGCATTTGTGGCTCATCTGATTCATGGTTCTTCTCTTCTCTGATTGGTTTTACTGTCTGACTCTCTTTCCATATTGACCTTTTCACTGTTTTGAAAATTCAGGTTGTATTTGGACTCTTGCTTGAGAAACACTTCCAGGCCAATTTAATTTTATTCATTTCAGTCTGGATACCACAATTGAGCTTAAATTCTGTGTTTCTGACTGTCTTCTGAATGTTTCATCATCTCAGATTTCAATTTATCCCAAACTAAACTAACTACTTTGTCTGCAATCTAAACATGTTCTGTCCACATCTTTTGGAATGGAAGGCATTGCCTGATTAAAATTTGGACAAACTGGGACTTGCAAGTTCATTCCTTACCCTTACATCCTCTAAATTTTTCTATTTTATTTTGTCTACTTTATCCACTTTATACTTTGTATTCCCTCTGCACCCAGGATAGCCCAGAGTTAGAGCTTAATAAATGTTTTAATTATAGTTTATGTCACACCAAAGTGTAGACAACTAGAATAGAACTTAATTCCAAGGGACATATCTATCTTCAACTTTGATATGTCTATTAATATAGGCCTACTGGAAAGATACTTAGCAGTTTGCAGTGCCTTGAGGCAATTTT
>LZPO01067054.1:33253-45386 GCA_001675575.1 Neotoma lepida
AAGGAAGGAAGGAAGGATGGAAAGGAAGGAAAACCCAGGACAATTTAACAGATTTAAAGTTAGTGGTAGCCCGATATTTCTAGCTCACACTCGCACTGAACAACACTCTGTAGCCACAGACTTAAATTTTAGACACTGGACAACTCCAGACTTTGAAGAATGATAGAACCCCAGGGCTTCCTTTCTTAATGACTCCTTGGTTACTTGCTTATTCATTTATTATATTCTTCCGTGTTAGTTGAATGTCTGCTAGCAGTGAGACAGAAGCTCACNTTGATAGAGGACTTGTTATGTTGTAGGCACTGAGCTGAGTGTTTGTCTGTGTGAGTTTATTCCCAGGAGCTGGAATCATCGNTATCCACACTTTCCCAGTGAGGAAGTAGAGGCACGGGTGACTATATAATTTCTCCTAAAGCTACCAGTTGGTGAGTGGCATAATCGGAGTACAATTTCATATTTGAATAGCTCTAAGCCATCCTCCAAGGCAATTACCAAAATCATTTAAAAATTATAAGCAAATTAAATATTTTAGCATTAACTTTCCATTTGTTATACCCAAATGCAAACAAAAATTCGAAAGGAAGCAATCTCTTTTACTTCTTTTGGTGGACCCAGAAATGGTAGCTAGAATAGNCCCAAATGCATAAAATCATNTTTTATAAAAACCACCTACTATATGCTACTGCNAACATTCTAGAAAGAGAGAGATTTGCACAGTACTGCAGAGAATAAGGGGTGTGTGATCAGTACACTGGAGACTTTTCACAACCGAATTAACTTATTGACTCTGTTATCTGAAAATGCCACCTGTGACCTTGACCTCTGGCCCACAGAAAATAAAGTACTGAAGAGCCACCTCTGCAGGGAATATAGTCCTCACTTCTCATGCAGAGGTATAGTGGTCTTTTATTTTTTATGCCTGAGTCATTTTGGGTAGCAGAGGGGAAAGCTGTGGAAAACACAAAGGAAGTCGTGGTTCTCTGACTTCTNAGAGCAGAATCGTGGGCTGGAGGGGGGGAGCAGCAGGATGCCCTCATTGGTCGTGACTCTGACCTGGTACATCTGAAGGCGAGACTAAGAATCTTCACTGTGAGGCCAGCTGGGGACCTTGGTGACAGCGATCTAAGGAAGACATCTTCAGAACAGCAGAAGTAAAGGAGCCTTTCCACTTAGTCNTTTTCACTGAACACATCTGATGGGAGCTGTGATCCCGTGTGCTTCCTATTGGCTCCTCTACTTTCTCAGCATCACCCAGGAGCTTGTTAGGAATGGCAATCTAAACCCACTGAATGAGAAACTGGGGCTGTGGCCCAGCAAACTGCCCTTCCAGGAGGGCTCTGCGTGAGCCTCAGGCCTCCATGCAGTTGTAGAATTTCACGCCCTTGGCTTTTCAAAAGTGACAACATACTGTGGTTACCTGAGGAGGTTTGAAATCTAGGTCACCTACTCAGAGATTCTGAATTGGTATACTTGGATGTAGGCTCAATATAATAATTTTTAAAAGGTTCCCAAGTATCTTAAATATGCAGCAAAATTTGGGAACCACTTTCAAGTTACCCTATAGGTCCCTATAGGTCAGGTTACCATGTTTTAAAATGAAAAATAAATTTAGTGTGGTATATGTGTGTGTGTGTGCATGTGTGTGCAGATGTGCATCTGTCTCTTATACACATCTAGATGTGTATAAGAGACAGTCCTTCCCCATGCCATAGCAGTGAAATGGCCTTGTATCATCAAGCAAGGGTGAAATGTTAAATATAATATAAACATCCCAGCCTACAGGCTTATTTTCCATAATGTGCTTTTATATACAAACATGAGCATAGAAAAGAACTTCCTTGAAGTCACTGGGAAATTCAGAGGAGGTTGAAAAGAAAGCATACTCTTACTGCCTTCTCTCTCTAGGCCTGTTGGCTGGTCCACTGGGTCACNCAATTCCTCCATCATTAGCTTCCTCAGTTCCCTGAGATTCAGCATCCTCTGGGTGGGCATTTCTAGTCCTTATTGCCATGGAAGCCACTGGCAAAGTAATGAGTTCTGGTCTATAAGATCTGCAGTGTCACCAGCTGCATGTGGCTGGCTACATAGGAGCATGCATTAGTAGGTAAAACCCCAGTAGTTGACAGTAATTTTTTTTTAAGGTAATCTGGGGCAGAGGGTATCTGCTAAACTAGGATTACATAAAATTGGTGAAGTTCATCAGAAAGTGTGAAGTCTGCAAACAGTATTTCCCGAGGTAAGACACCCTACCTGGCTTCTCCATGCTGTTCCTCTGGTCACAGCAATATTAACCCGCTGCCCCACCTCCACCTTCAATAAAATATATAGCAAATGGAGCATTTAATCAGTGTCATTGCTTGTTTAGTCCTGTGACTCTGGCGTTTCTCAAAGTGCTTCTTCAAGGACATAGAGGTTATTACTCAGTGCTGAAGAGAATTGATCCTACCTTTTATAGACCTGCAGGGTATCAGGATGACAGGGTGCCTTTGATTCTTATCCCTCCCCTCTTCCTCTGGTGTAGGCTGTGGTTGTTTACCAAGGCATCTCAACAGTGTTCAGAAAGGAGAAAACGGGAGGTGATGATAAAGCATCACCTCACTCTTGTACCTGAACGTGTATGTTTTGTGTCCAGTGGACAAAGCTAAGGGGGGGAGGGTAAGCTGACAGGCAGGGCCACTCCATCTCAATTGGCTCATGTCTAACTTATTTGCCTGTCTTTTGCTTCAGTGATTATGTAATTTTCTCTGGAGTCGGTTGCAGTTTTTTTCAGCCTACAGTGAGAAATCGCGCCTGGGAGCCTATTAATTCTGTCAAAGGTCAGTTATAATGATTAAGACTGTTTTTACACATGGAGTTGGCTGCTTGCTGGGAAGGCAGAAATGGTGATGGAAGGCAGTCTCCAGCTTTTGCTGTCTAATTAAATATATCAGAACACTCCAGTGTCTTTAATCCTGCCCCAGACCTTCCTGTTGAAATAACTCTTTATACATCTCAGCATAGAGGGTGTAAATAATGAAAGCATTTTGTCTTTTTTTTTCCCCTTGAGTCACTGACTCTTAGATATTTATAAAAACTCCCCCCCCCGTCTTTCTTCTTATCTCTCTGAGGTGACTGGCATCTTGTAACTTGAAGCATTCCTCCATATACTTCATTTATGTGAAGTACTTCCATAGGAAAAAAAAATGTGAAATTTAAAGTTAATTTTGATGGACAAAAAGTATTTAAAGGGCCATGGAGATGACTCAGTCAGTACCCAGGGAAAATGGCTGGGCATGGTAACATGTGTCTGTAATCCAAGCACTGGGGAGAAGGAGATGGGAGGATCCTTGGGGCTCATTGAATCAACCATCAACCAATCTAGCCTAGTTGTTGAGCTCCAGACCAATGAGAGATCCTGTATTCCTAAGGTCAAGACTGTGCTCTGGCCTCCACATGCATACATACGTGTATATACACCCTTCTCACATGTGCACACATAGGAATACTTACACACATTTTGGATTTTCAGATTAAACCATTTGTATTCAAGAGCTGTTTCCTAAATTTTGAAGACATGACACTGATTAGGTTGAGATAGCTGAAGTAAAGAAATCAATCCAGAAAGTAGTCTGGATTAACCTTCAAACCTTTACATTACTTTTGTTACCAGGAAACACCAAGTTTTAGTGAAGGATGTACATGCAGTCATTTTCTAGATTATGNGTTACCCCATAATTGATTCAAGGGTTGCCTAGTTCACTGAAAAACTGACTCACATATGTACAGGGACCTATTCCTGGGCTCAGTATTACTAAGTGATTTTGTTTGGGCTTATTTTGTTCCTTAAGAAACAGAAGTGGTTTTTTGTTTGTTTGTTTGTTTGTTTTCGTTTTTTATTGAAAATAGATTCTTTCTTATACAATGCACCCCAAGCACAGTTTCCCCTCCCTCCAGTCCTCCCAGGTTCCCCCTCCCTCAGATTCACCCCTTCCCCTCTGTTCCCTCTTCAGAAAAGAGAGGCATCCAAGGCACAACAGCCAATCAGAATAAAACAAGACACAATAGGACAAGGCAAAAGCCCTCATATCAAGGCTGGACAAGCAAGTTAATAGGAAGAAAAGAGTTCCAAGATCAGGCAAAAGAGTCAGAAGTATACCTGCTCCCACTGTTAGGAGTCCTACAAAGCACCAAGCTAACAACCACAACATATCCGGAGGACCTGGTGCAGACCCATGTAGGCTCTGTGCTTGCTACTTCAGTCTCCATGAGACAATGTGAGCCCTGCTTAGTTATTTCGGTGGGCCATGTTCTTCTGCTGTCCCCCATCCCCTCTGTCTTCTAAAATCTTTCCACCCTGAAGTTTTGAGACTCATGGTGTAGTTTTGATTTACACAACTTTCCATAATGCTATTTGATTTAAATCAATGTTCTTTGTGTAATGGGAGTATGTTTGCTATCATGGTTATGTTTTCTAACTAATCATAAAAATATATTTTTACCCCTACTCATTATTAAATAAATACATTTAGGGTATTGTTTACCTTAAAGTAGTAATTTTCTTTTTGCATATATTAAAAAGACCTTATTTTACTGTCTCACTGCCTGTTACCCAAAGATAGACCTATCAAATTGACTCCAGTGCTACAATTTTTTTCTTTTCTTTTCTCTTCTCTTCTCTTCTCTTTCTCTCTTTCTCTCTCTCTCTCTCTCTCTTTCTTTCTTTCTTTCTTTCTTTCTTTCCTTTCTCTTTCTTTCTTTCTTTCTTTCTTTCTTTCTTTCTTTCTTTCTTTCTTTCTTTCTTTCTTTCTTTCTTTCTTTTTTTGCTAATCACCACAGAAATCAAGTCAGTGGATCTACTGCCTGGCCATGGAACTTACCCTTCATTTAGTTAATCCTGTCTGGTTCACTTGGAAGACATTTTAGTTTTTGTATAAACGGTTTGAGAAATAGATTTTTTTAGTCTCCAATAATTTAAAAACAACCAAATCTATTTTAATGGGTAAAAATTTTCAGTGGAAATGGGGAAATGAGAGTGATTCCTAAGTCTATTCACTTCTTCTTTTAATCATCTGTAGTATCTTAATTAATGTTCTGTTGCTTTGATGGGACACTATGACCATGGCAACTCATCAAAGACAGCATTTATTTGGCCCTTGCTTACAATTCAGAGGTCTGATCTGTTTTCGTCATGGTGGACATCATGGCAGTATGCAGACATGGTGTTTGGAGTTCTATATCAGGATCCTAAGGTAGCAGGAAGAGAGAGACACTGGGACTGGCCTGGGCTTTTGAAATCCCAAAGCCTACCTCCAGTGAACACTTCCTCCAACAAGGCCACACCTACCCTAACAAGGCCACAACTACCCCTACAAGGCCACACCTATCCCAGCAAGGCCACACCTACCCTTAGAGCCACTCCCTAAGCATTCAAATATGTGAGCCTATGGAGGCCATTTTTATTCAAAGTACACATAGTACATTTTTGCTTAGTAGTTGTAGGGTCTTCTGAGAATGTGACTGGATGGAAATTTGAAGAACAAGTTGGGCCAACATTAAATGGAAATCACAAGTAAACCTTTAACAGATTCATAACATAATGAAAACTCTAGCCATTCTTGGCCCCACACTGATGATCTATAAGTCTGGGGCTTGCAAATACCCAAAGAACCTCTGTACTCTAACTATATTTCCCTATAAGTAAGACTTCTGAAGCAGGGCCATTCCNGAGTCCAAGTGTGTGAATACATATCTGTAATCCCAGCCATTGGGAGGCTAAGGCAGGAGAATCACTAGTTGGAGGCCAGATTGGGCTATATAGTGTGACTTTGTCTTAAAGAAAAAGTCAATTTATCAAAAAACCAAAAGGTCATAAGACCGAACAAGACTTGGTGTCTGCTTCCAGGAAGCTCACAGTTGGTGAGCAACATTATCATGTGATTTGAAGATAAGTATTATGATAAATGCTTTAGAGAAGCTATCCATGCTATGTGCTAATAAAAGGCCAAGGAAATAATAACTGATCAATCCTGGAATACCAGCCATCTTCTGTGGAGGCATAGATTCTGTGCATAGATTGATAAAACCTTGATATGCTAGGTTCAAATCCAGATGCACCTAGAAATAGAAATGGCATTTCTTGTCCTGGTAAGGACTTTTGACATCTCCCCACCGCAAACATCTCAGCTGCTTTCTTCTTTGTGCATGAAGTTCAAGACAGAGAGCATCATCTTGCTGTATATGTACTTGATGACATTAGTTTTTATTCCAAGTTGTCATCATTCACCTGAGTATGAAGTGAGTCTAGAGCCATACTACTATGAATGCACTTGATCTCTGACTGTGGACAAGCTATATGTGTTTCCTCTATGTATGTTTCTGTAGTATAAGGAAAAAAGCTAGAGCCAAGTGGAAGGCATTACAGAGGATGATGGGAGTAGAACAAAAAAAAGATGGATGACAGTTCAAGTTGAACATCCATCATCTAAATGTTTCAAATTCTCATACTCCTTGAGTACCAACTTGATGCCACAAATAGAAAATTCCATACCTGGCATTTTATGATATATTTATATTTATAGATATAGATACATCAAAACATAAACACACTAAAATTATTATATAAATATTAGCTATAGTCTATGTAGTGGTTTGAAATAAAATGGCCCCCAAAAGGAGTGACACTATTAGGATGTGTGGCTTTGTTGGAGTCAGTGTAGCCTTGGTAGAGGAACTAGGTCACTGTGGAGGTGTGTTTTGAGGTCTCAAATATGCTCAAGCCACACCCAGTGTCTCAGACCACCTCCTGTTGCCTGCAAGTCAAGATGTAGGATACTTATTTACTCCTTGAGCACAATGTCTGCCAGTATGCCACCATGTTGCACCATGATGATAATGAACTAAATAAACCTCAGAAAATGTAAGTCACCCCAATTAAATGTTTTTCCTTCATAAGAGTTGCCATAGTCATGATGTCTCTTCACAGCAATAGAAACCCTAACTAAGACAGTGCATGTGTATAAATATAAAAATAGAAATGAAATTCATGTTTACATTTAGGTCTTATCTTCAAGATAGCCCATTATGGATATGCAACTATTCCAAAATCCAAAAACTTCAGGCTTTAAATGCTCCTGGTTACACAGGTTTTAGATAAGAAATTCCCAGCCTGGAGCAGAACAGTCTTGAGTGGTCTATGAGTTGTAAGGATCAAGCTTTCTATGAACTGTTCATCTGAGTTTTGTNCTCATTTTCTCTTCCTCAGTAGACCCTCTCCCTGCCTTCATTTTTCTCCGCCCACCTCTTCCAAGCCAGTTTCTTTCCTTCAAATAGAATGAGGATAGTGAGACTTTACACCATGTCCAGAAGGAACTCCAAGCACATCCCACTCAACGTACGTTTCACATGCGGTGTTTCTTGTGTGTTCTCACTTGGACAGTACAATAGTAAAGAAGCCAGATGGGAATAGTGGNGAGGCTGAAGCCCAGAGAATGAAGATTAGATGACTCCATTTACAATGAGGACAGCCTCCTTCATTGCTTTACAAGGATGTCTGTGATACCAAAGCAAAACACCATACCACCGCCCTTGATGTTGTCACCTGAATAGCATTGCTAAAGAAGATCTTGAATGATAAAGGAGGAGCCATTTTTAGTTGATTGGCATCAAGACCTCTCCATCCATAAAAAGCTGCAGATGTCTAACTAGAACAGTGCTCCTCAACCTGTGGCTTGTAACCATCAAAAAACACACATTTACGGTAGTCTTAGGAACCCCCAACTGTAAATTTATTTTTGTTGCTACTTCGTAACTGTACTTTTGCTACTGAGCGCTGTCTCAGTTCCTAAGACCATCAGGAATATATGTTTTCTGATGGTCTCGACCCACAGCCTAAGAACCACTGACCTAGAAACAAATNGACCCAAGAAATGAGCATTGTCCTAAATGACTCTGAAATCCCTTTTTAATTTTACATGGTTTTGAGCCTATGAAATGTCACCACCAAAGAGATGACTGTAACCAAGGGCCTGTCTGATCAGTAAGGAAGATCAAATAAAAGTGTTTTCACTGAAGGTGACATATTAGTGAGATGAAGCAGTAGTTTTCTTTTCTAGGGCTGTAGTGACTGAAATTTCGAGAAGGTAACATTTATGAGAAAAGTTTCAATTTCCTTTTATTTCTTTATCTACCAAATAAGTGTAATAAAGACTACTTTGTAAAGTGTTGTGAGGGTTATGGACACCAGGTCGCATAAATCCCTTAAAACATGTCTGGCGCACAGGAGACATAGTAGAAGCCTTTGCTGATATCAAGAACATTGCTGTTGGTATCATCTTTATACTGCATAANCTCGTTTTTCTTCTCTTAGGTTCCAGTGCTTTCAGCAGATGAGGCAGGGGAGTGCAGGCTCTGAGCAGTCTGATGGTATCGTTTGTATCAGAAAAAGAGATCAAGAAAAGAAAGAAAATTTAACCTCTTTTTTTCACTCTTCACTCTTTCAGTAGCTCTAAAATTGACTAGGTTTAATCATAGTTTCCTGAAGCTTATCCGTGACTAGAACATTCATAATTGTCACCTGTCAATGTACTCTCAACTATAGGTGAACTTCTGGCTATAGACTAAAGAGCATTACTGAAAAGTGGTGGTTAAATGTTGGTCAATGAGTTATCACAAAGGAAGCAGTAACCCTTAGGAATGTGTGTCTGTCATTAAGTTTTCCTAGACTTACCTTGAGATCACAGCTGGCTGATTTGAGGTTAGACCCAAGCGGCATTGAGAGCATTCGTTAATCATATGATGGTTGCATCCTAGAGCCGAAAGAATGGACTTCCAGCTTCTTCTATCGTCTGTGTTGAAAACAGAGTTAATCTGCCTTATTGGCCAGTGGTGGGGCTCTGATGTCTACTTGTTTCTTTCCCACCCTACCCTGTTTCCCTGTGGCCAAAACCACAAATGGAGCCTGTTTTCCCGAATGTTGTTTCTAGTCAGTGTGGATTTAGACAGCCGAGCGGCCTCTCTGCATGGTCCACACCATCCTGTCTTTCTTTTCCCAGCTGCACAGTTCTCTTGGCACATGGGGTAATTAGTCGAGGGAGTCTGGTATCCCGTATCTGTCCTTGGCAGGCCTTACTTGCCTCGTTAGGCAATGCAGGCACTTACCGCACTACTTTGTAATTTGTGTCACTTGAATCCAAGTGGGAAGACTCTGAGGAAAATTTCAGAGAAAAATATAAAACAAATCCTTTGAAAATGTGAGAGCATAATACAAGCTTAGCAGACAGCATTGTCATTGGTGATTTGTATATAATTATTACTCAGTTTTAGGTGGTACTTAAGTTCTTTGTCCAGGATGAGAAAATTCATTTGTATATATCATCATTATCCCTCCTGACATGTGCTTTGGTGACATTAATCGGTGATTTATTTCCTGCAGCAGTAATGATAGGGTTGTCTTCTGTGGTTTTATTATACTGTCGTGTGTGTGTGTGTGTGTGTGTGTGTGTGTGTGTGTGTGTGTGTGTGTGTTTTGCCTCTCAGTGGTCGTCCTCCAGTACAAAAGAAATATCTCATGTGGGGATAAACTCCCAAATAGCTGACATTTAACAGTCATGCTGGCAAGCATCTACTTTTCTTCCATTTCATTCTCTCTGCTTGTCAAGCTGAGTCCTGGGGAATTATCGACTGTGGTCAGAGTGATGGCTGCTTGTCATTTGACAACAGAAAACATTTCTGAGAAAGAGCTTGTTTCTATAGACCAGATAGCTTGCACAGAGGTAGGCTAGATGGGGCATCAATTCAAGCCTGCAAATGACTAGCTGATTTGAAGGAAGCCTGGAAAAAAAAAGAAAAGTGAATTGCCAGGCTAATCTGGAGGAGTGCCAGTGTAGGAAGTTGTAGTCAGAGGCATTCATAGTCTAAAGGTCATGTTTTGAACCCCATGGGAGGAGGNAAACAGAAACATGTGTCCCAGGATCTGCTCTGCGGACAGCGGGAATTGACTTGGGGGAGCTAATTGTGCCATTTTAAAACTACAACAGAAGAGAAAAAAGCATCCCACATCACATTGGTTTGCACTCTGTTGTAGCAGAACAAACTGTGTGGGCATGGCTTTAACAAACAGATGAAGAGTATGGTGATGAGTGTCTCTTAGGCTCAATTCCACGGGCTCTGGTAACAGCCTCGTGTACNAAACACATTAAAGACAGGAAATGATAAACTGAAATCGACCGGTATTGTTTATTAATTTGTGACATGTTTTAATAAATCCAGTCCCCAGGGCAGAATCAATCAATGTAACCACTGCACACTGTGTCTATGTTTCTGTGAAGGCATCTGACACATTGCTGTGCAGCTGTGTGTCTTCATGCCTGACTCCTCCAAATAAATTTGTTTCTGGAGGGAGAAGGGGAGACCAACTCCTTTCTCTTCCATATCCCAGGATGGTGAGCATGGTGCTACTGGTGTTTGGAGAATCAGATTCTCCATCTGATCTATTTTTTTTAAAGGATTTAAATCGATGTTTAGTTACAATTGTAAGTTGTACAGCATGTATTGTGAAATTATCAGTACGGGGGAAGTAGAGGAGATCCAGACGCGTAGGTATTAGGAAAATGAAGACTGCAGGGGACTTCAGCCCCACAGGCCTTCACAACCAGCTCTTCAGATTGAGACCTGAGGCTCCTGTTCTGAGCCTCCTCTGATCAGAGGGAAATAAAATCACTAATACAGTCAAAACAGGAAGCTGCTTCCAGCCCTTGCCAATGCCTACATCCCAGAATCTCCTTGTTGGTCATTAGGCCATAACATTTAAATAATGTGCATACTTAACTATTACATATCAGCAGGAAAAGAACCTGCATCTGCAGTGTCCCNGAAAGAATCAGAGCCAGAACATGGAGACATAGTTTTACTATTTTTGTTCATCATGTGCCAGGAAATGAATTAGGCGCTAGACACATAAATACCCTTCATGTTTCCTAACAATCCTGCAGGGGAGACAGTGTTATCCCCATTTTATAGGTGAAGATATAAAGTAAGTTGCATAGAAGGCTATTTTATAACTAGGCTGCTTGAGAGCCAGGATTTGATCCATGATCCAAGCAGTCCATCCTTCTAGATGAGACTAGATTTGTAGCCATAGGATTCCTGCAAAGTGCAGCTTGTACATATNACAAGACCCTGAGATGTTTCTCTTAAAGCCTCTATATACATTTAAAAGCACGATTAATAAAACCTGCTATTTGTAATACCCCTGATAAAAGGAAGAGATAACCATGTCACACCTTTTGAGAGAACCTTTGCTAAGGTATAAGGTAGTGTGTGCANGTCTAATCTAATATGCAGAAGAAGCCCAATCCCACTAGGGAAGGAATCAAAGAAGATAAAAGGTCACAGTGGAACCTGGAGCTTTGGGAAAGGGTTCTGAAGAATTGGTAAGCCTTGAGGGTGAGCCAGCGGGAGAAACACCAAGCCACATTTAGCCACAAGAAAAGATCAACACAGATGGAGAAAGAAGACAGAGCAAAGACCTTATGAAGGAGCCCCTGGCAGGCATGGGTTTAGAGGCAAGACAAGGACACATATGCTTATTGAGAAGACAGAGAATCCATGGAAATCTTTGAGTAGGCAAATGGCTTCTGCTTAGGCAAGCATTGCCTGTCACCTTGCTTAGGCTGAGGATTGACTTTTGTAAGTGTGGCTCTGTCACACAGTCATCAAGTTGGGAGGCCGTGAGATGGAGACAGCAGAGAAGGCAGCAGCTGCTGTGCATAAGGGACTGGTTGGGCTCATGAAGCACAAACACAAACAAGCTAAGACATCTTAGCATGTCAGTTGAGGGGCATAGATGAAGCAATCTGAAGAAACTGCGTAGACATGCCNTGGCATTCTATATTGGATACTGATTCAGTTCTTGGGATTCAGTGTTTCCGTTAAGTTACAGTCTATCTATCCTATATAAGCCCAAAAGATACACAGGCTTCTTAGGGTGCAAACAGAAATGCTACCTGAGAGGGCTTAGCACAAATACAAACCAGTTACAGGTCAAACTCAGATATGTGGGTAATTCAGACTTTATAAGGGAGTGTGACACACCTGCCCTCAAGCAGCGCTTGACATAGGGAGACCTCATCTGGTATCAAAGAAGATGCCCAACTCC
>LZPO01067055.1:13577-28896 GCA_001675575.1 Neotoma lepida
AAAAATTGCACCTGACTTTCTTCAGGGATTCAAGGCAGTTTTGTAATCTCAAAGGACACATTGTCATATTTGATTACAAAGTCAGAAAGCTAGCAAAAGCATTTGTTGGAACTCTACCAATAGCCCACTTTCTTCCAATTCTGATAAAATAGAGAAGTTTGGCTTGGCTGCCTGTAAAATGAGAAGAANCTGCCATAGGACAAATATAGCCAATTTATAGCCTTTCAATATTTATCACAACCTATAAGAAATGATTCTACCCCATCCCATCACTCACTACCACACAAATATCTACAAGAAAAACATGCTATGTTCAAGAAATGGGAATGATGACCTACTTTAACTTCAAGAAAATAGAACTTCTGTTTTCATTTACTTTTGGTCCATACTTTGAAATATATAGAGTGCTTTAGTGCAGAGGTACATNTATATAATTTATAGATAAGTATATTTTAACAATTATGTATGTAGATTATTTCTGTTAATGTGGATGTGGCCTGTAAATTGTTAGATAACAGACTTACAGATAAGGTGCAAGTTTAGCGTTCNGTTAGCATTTACCACTGTAGACTAACAAGTCGAAGAATGGGCTAAGCTTAGATAAATCACCAAGTATTCTAATTCTTCTAGCTGCCCATGTGAGGTAGTTCCCTCTGGGGCTTCAGTGGATTGAGGAATATCAAGATGAATTATCAAATTTTTTCGGAAAAATATTCTAAGAAAAGACAGTTTTACTTATAGCTGTAAACTGGTCCACATGTCACAAACCTGGGCAGGTAAATATTGGTAGAAACTTGATTTCTCTGCTTTTGTTGGTTCATAAGATCCAAACTCACTGTATAGCATTTATCATGAGCAAAGAAGGTATCTGTATTTGTGGTGGTTTGAATAGGAATGGCCCCCATAGACTCACATGTTAGAATGCTCGGCCTTAGGGAGTGGCACTAGTAGGAGGTGTGGTCTTGTTGGAGAAAGTGAGTCACTATGGAGGCAGGCTTTGAGGTCTCCTATGCTCAAACTAAGCCAAGTGTGATACAGTCTCTGCTNCTGCTGCCTGCATATCAAGATGTAGAACTCCCAGCTCCTTCTCCAGCACCATGTCTGCCTGCACACCATCATGTCTTGCCATGATCATAACGGACTAAAGCTCTGAAACTGCAAGCCACCCTCAATTAAATGTTTTCCTTTGTAAAAAATTGCCATGGTCATGGTGTCTTTTCAGAGCAACAGAAACCCTGAGACAGAATTTATTACCAGTTTTTGTACATATGCTATATATTTGACCCTCATTTTAGTTCTATATCCCCATTTTTAGAAAAGAAACAAGGACTGTGCAGTTTGCCTAATGCTTGGAACAAAAATGTTTACATTTAATCCANCTCTCNCTTGTTCCCAGGGCCTTGGTTGCAGGTTGGTGTGCCTCTTCCTAGCTCGATAAAGATGAAGTTCTTTCCAGATTTCTAAAACATATTGTTTTCCTTCATGTTGGGGCAAAGGAAGGGCAATGACCATGTCCTTACATTTGGAAATGGAAAGAGTCACTGTAAGAGAATATTAAAATTCATTTTAAAAGGAGAAGGTAAGGTCACTTAAACTCCCTTCCTGCTGCTTAATTACTGACCCCTGAAGGATTTGTGGAGCTCCCTTTGACACTCAGTTACTGAATGTTGAATTTGAGAAATGATAATTGGAAAAAGTTAATTGTCATCTTCATCTCATTAAACCAATTTTGTGAGACAATTCAAGAGAGAACAGGGCTGCAATTTCCATGCATCATTTATTTGCTAAGTCACTCAGACTTGGATACCATTTATTTTTCAATTCAGAGCTACATACATACGTTATTTTTAAAAAATGCAAACTTGGGTCTGGAGAAGAGATTGGTATGAGTTTGATGAAAAGGTTCAGTAGGGTCCTTTTCTTAGCAGCAATATGATTGGGGAGAGAGCCTATCTCTCCAGAGGGTGGATGCACTTCAAAGCAGGCTATTAAATGATAAGGAGGGAAAAAAAGTAATTTCCCCAGAATAATTTTTACAACTGCAGAAATATCTTACAGAAGTGGATACTCAATTCTCTCCAAAATGCATGTTTCTATAGCCTGTGATGGAGTATTTAAAATATCCAAGGACTAGTATGTCCTGGAAGTTGCAGATAATACCTCTCACCTGAATGTTCCTGTTTCTATTGTCTGGAAAGGGGTATACAAAACACTGCAGAACAGATGCAAGTGACTCAGTATATGAGGCCTGGAAACAAAACCACTAGTCAATTGCAAAAGACAAGAGAAAATGCCAGTTAAATTTTTTCATAGAGGTGATTATGTGAGATATTTAAAGGGGAAAATAACAGTCTGTTTATATTTACTGTTTAAAACAGTCTGATAATGTATGCAGCTATTATATTAAACATTTGTAGCATTTTATGCTACTATTACATTTTTAATGATTTTAAACAGACAGAATATATTGTTTTAATTTGAAACATTTATAAGCAAATTATAATAGACATTACAGTTATTAGAATCAGCAAAATTGGTAAAGATTATAGCAACAGGGAAGAAGCAAGTATTCTCCACTTATTCTGAATATCTATCTTTAAAATAAAACTGTCCTTTCTTTCTTTCTCCAATCATTCTTCAATCAGTTTTGTGTTTTAATTTCTGGTACAGTAGCCTAAAAAAATCCCTTGAGAATAAAGACTATCCAAAGCATTGATATGATGTCCAGTTCTGTTTCTCTACTCATAGTAGCAGTTCTCAACCTGTGGGTTGCAACCCTTTTAGGGGGTGAATGACCCTTTCAAAGGGGTCACCTAAGACCATGAGAAAACATGGATATTTGCATTTGATTCATAACAGTAGCAAAATTTCAGTTATGAAGTAGCAACATAAATAATTTTGTGGTTGGTGTCACTACAACCCTGTATTTAAGGCTCTCAGCATTAGGGAAGTTGAGAACCACTGACTTATAGGGTATTTCACCACTTTGAAGGCCTTTGGATATGTTAACTTTACTCATGTTTGTCAGTTTATTTTATATTTAAAATATTTTTTATTCTTTGGAAATTTCATATATGCATATGATGTTCCGTTATCTTATCTGTCCCCTACAACCTCCCTCAATTCTCCTCAGCCTGTCTCCCTCTCATATCATTGTTATTATTATTATTGTTATTATTATTATTATTATCATTATTAGCCTCTGGATCCTTTTAATGCTGACGATATGCACATAGATGTGTGATCATTCACTAGAGCCTGGGAAAACTGCCAGCAGTCACACCTCCAAAGAAAAGTGGCTTTCCCTCCGTATCCATCAACAGCTAGCAGCCCTCAGCTAGGGGTGGAGTCTCATGAGCCCCTCTCCCATCCATGTTGGATCTTTGACTGGCTTGAATTTTGTCAAGCCAAAACAAAAATAAAAACAAACAAAAGGCCCAAATCAATTGTATTGTGTATTATTTTACCTACAGGCCTTGATTTCTATTTCCGGGTGGATTCAGTTATGGTAATTGCTGTGCTAGGTTTCCGCTTCCTCTTTCTCTTTTTTTCCTCTTTCATTCTCTGTCTCTCTGTGGCATTCATATCCTCCCGAAGTTTTATTCATAGAAACCTAAGATGTCAGTCTTTAAGTGCCTACTCTGCATTATGCCATGAGCTTTGCACAAATTAATTTTAACGTCTAGACATAAAGAGGGAGATTGAGAAGAAAAAGAGAAACTATTTCAGTATTTTTCTTCTTTTACTTGGAGGGTTCCAATAAGCATCACTTTCTCAGTTACCAAATGAAGAGTACTTGGCACTTTCTGGAATCAACAAGACATAGTGTTAATTAGACAGCATCATTGTTGGGAAGGGATTGTAAAATGTCATGATGGGTTGTCAGTGAGAGTGTATGTACACATACAGTCTAATACTTGCGCATATTTATCAGACATAAAATGACATGCTGCCTCATTTTTAGAATAAAACAACTGAAACCAAATACAGCAGTAGATGCTAGGCAACATTTACCTCCTTTTGTCTTCTTATTTCCAATACAAAGTTTTGCATAATTACCTAAGCTTTTCATTTACAATGTTCCAACATAGTGAGCTGATGGCACTTCCATTAATCATTCTTGTCATAAACTAATAACATAAAGAACAGCAGTATTCAAGTATAGACATTACATAGATGTTTCAAATAGCTAAGGTTCATCAAGATAAAAAAGAACTTAAACCATAACACAGTGGACTGAGATTAGGGTTAGGGCATTCTTATTCTGGAATATTTTAGCACATTTTACTTCACCATTCTGGACTCTCATTAGTTTATGTGATCTACATACAGTTTCCTGACTGCATTTACATACTTTTACCTTTAAAATACTTCTGGTCACATACCATTTTTTTTTATTTTCAGTACTGTTTTGTTAATTAATAATATAAAAATAAGTAATACTTTCAAGTACCAAGTTACAAAAACAAAACAAAACTGTATAGACCAGTGCTCCAGAATGAATTTGAATATCTAAGTTTCTACAATTGAATATCTGAGCTTAAATCTTGACTTCAGCACCTTTAGGTGCTGACCCTAAAGGAGATATTCCTGCGTTTCAGTGTAATCATCAGGTGTAATGAGATGTTAGAAGACATGCCTGATTCTGATGCTTCTGATTCTAGCAATGATGAAATAATAAGGACCAAATTAGTTTTATCACCCAAAACAATATGTGATTGGACAAAATATATGTAGGATAAGTTTTAAGACACCCAACACCGAGCACCCANGAATGGAAATCCCTGAAATTTCTAAACCTAAGAATGTTTCCGTGTCTTTGTAGTACAGATAAGGGGAACCCCAGACATGGGGAGACGATTTTAAGAGTTGTAGACAGGAAAGTGTCTATGGAGATCAGATTTGAGCTGTTGTCCTGACAGATGGTTAGAAAGGAAAGGGGATTTCAGGAAGGTGCTGTGGCTTTTCTGGGAGCTTTTAGCACGGTTATGGTCAGCACATAATATGAAGGAATTACCTGCACCTAGGGAAAACGTCACCTGGAAGGATTATAACAGATCCGCTCAGGGTTGGATTATAACAAATCCAAACAAAAACTCAGTAGTGTTTCCATCAACCAGCTGGACTGGAAAACATCAAGGCTTATTGGATACTAGGTGCCCAGGAAGCACTCAGTTGTCAGCTTAAATGTGGGGCTTCTCATACCTAGACCAAGCATTGTATGGCTCCACCTAATTATAAAAGCAAAACTTTAAAGGATCAAATTCTCCTCTATTCTCCTCCAGAGTGAAATAAAGAAATATGCATAGTAGTGTAAAAATATTTAGCATTCAAAATGAAAAAAAAATCACAGCCAATGACTGATACTGAACAAAACATTATGAGGCATGAGAAGAAATGAGAAAATAAGATTTATAATGAGAAGGGAAGGAATAATGGTGGTGAGGATAGGCGAGAAATTGGAGGGGATGAAATGGGGTTGATCAAAATATATTATATGTATATATGAAATTCTCAACCAATAAGAATAAAAATGAGTAAGAAAGCTTTGTAATAAGAAAAACCAAGTATGTCTAGGCATGACATAGTCGAATTTCTAAAAATCCATTCTAAAAGAATAAAATCTTATAAATAGAACAACATAGAGAGGCACAAAAAGAAACATGACAGCAGATTTCTTGTCACAAAAATGCAGAATGGAAGACAATGGAGCAAGAACTTGAAGACGACAATCTAAGGATGATTCTACTTGTGGAGTGTAAAAGAGATACACATTCAGCCCAATGATGTGCAGTAAGTCCAATGCTTACAGTGAACATAACAGTAATTACATGACTCAAATTCTCCAGGTAAAAGCCAGTGCTCTACACAGAGAAATAACCAAGATTCTACTACATATTGCATGACAGAAACAAAATGCAATTCTAATATGAAATAAGTGAGGTAAAAGAAAAACATCTACTGTGCTCATCCCAAACAAAGAAAGTGGAAGAGGATGCATTAGTGTTACACAAAAGAGATAGTACAGAAACTAGTACTACAGATGTACAAAGGATGTCCTTTCATAATGATAAGGAGGTCAATTCATCTCAAGGATATAAAAGTCCCAATTAGGTTTTTGTGTGTGTGTGTGTGTGTGTGTATGGTGGGGTGGTGGTTCATTTGCTTCTGAGACAGGGTCTCTCTACGTAGCTCTGACTGTCCTGGAATTCATTAAGTAGACCAGGTTGACCTGTAACTCACAGAGATCTGTCTGCCTTTGCTTCCCAAATGCTGGGATTAAAGGCATGTACCTGGCAAAAGTGTAAATTGTTAATGTAGATTATAACAGTTTGAATATTCATTAATTGAAATAGATTTGACTTCAGAAAACTGACAAGTCCAAGTTTGTCAGATTTAAATGTTCTCTTGGAAAATAATAGAACAAAGTAAGATTATAACAGATTTAATAACCCAGTCACACTCCTTTACCAAAGTCAAATTTACAACTCCCAATGACAGCAGAATGTATGTTTTTATCAAGTACCCTTTGAATATTTACCCATGTAGGTAATATTTGGAGCCACAAAACAAGTCACAATGAGTTAAACTGAAATTCTATCATAAATGATATCTTCTATCAACAATGGAGGAAAAGAAGAAACCACTAGCATAAAGCATCTCTGAAAATTTTGTTAACTAAAAGACATGTTTCTAGTACCCTGTGAATTAAAGAATCAGTCCAGGGCTATTAAAGCTCAGCCAGCAGAGCACTTGCCTAGAGTGTACTCAGCCTTGGGTTCTAACCCCAGCACCAGAAAAGCAAACGAGTAAGTTCAAAAGACATTATAAAATATTTTAATTAAATACAAATTAAAACAAAACATTTCAAAATGTTTATACATATTAGCAGTAATATTTCAGCATGCAAGTCCTATTTTACAATGCAATAGAGGCCTTGAGTCTGCCACCTTAAGGAACTAGGAAATAGAAGAAAGGTGGTAATAAAAATTTTGGAAATGACTGGACTAAAAGAATAGCTGACTTAAATATGCAACTGTCAAACAAGTTGTCTACAGCCAAATCTGAGGCATGGATCTGAGTCCAAATGTGTTACTGAGTCATCTCAAAGACACTGACAATTGTGAGAAAATATTGGGAGTGGACAGGAGAAGCAAGCAGGGTAGATCAGCTAATATTCATGAAGAAGTTTACCGCTTTGGATGGCTGGAGTTCATGTGTGATGCAGGCGCTCTTGGAGCCAAAGAAGAGTATGTCTTAGAGTTTGCCAACAGAGCTGTGAGGAAGATGGTGTCTCTGTCTTCCAGTCTAATATTTCCCTCCAGAAATTCTTATTATTTCCCTGACCATAGTAGGTCAATATTAACTCTCAGAAGAAGAGAACATCAGGTGTTTGCAGTAAGCAGCCTCAGCATGGAGGAATGAGCCCCAAAGGGAATAAGAGGGAGAAATCCGATAGCCTCGGCTATGTTGAAGTCATCCAGGAATGTAGTAACTTTTCAATTGCTCTTGCCAGTTAAATTATGCTTATTTATTTTTATTTATTTATTTAGAATTTTTCATTTATTTTACATCCCAATCGCAGTTTCCCCTCCTTCCTCTCCTCCTGTCCCTCCAACCCCCTGGCCTCCCCTCTACCCCCAACCCATCCACTCCTCCTCCATCTCTGTCTCCTTTCAGAAAGGATCAGGCCTCCCATGGGCATCAACAAACAATGGCACTTCAAGTTGAGGCAGGACCAATCTCCTTCCCCTGCATCAGGACTGGGCGAGGCAACCCAATTAGGGGAATAGGTTCCCAAAAGCCAGCTCAAGTGCCAGAGACAGGTCCTGATCCCACTGCTAGGACCCCCACAAACAGACTAAGCTATACAATTGTCACACACATGCAGAGGGCCTAGGACAGTCTCATGCAGACTCCCTAGCTGTGAGCCCAGAAGCTCCCATGAGCTCAGGTCAGCTGTCTCTGGGTTCCTCCTTCAGGACTTTGACCCTCCTGGTTCATACAAACCCTCCTCCCTCTCTTCAACAGGACTCCTGGAGCTTGAGCCTGTGCTTGGGGGTGGATCTCTGCAACTGCTTCCATCAGTTACTGGATAAATGCTCTCTCGTGACAATTAGGGTCGTCACCAATCTGATTATAAGAGAAGGTCAGTTCAGGCACCCTCTCCACTATTGCTAGGAGTCTTAGCTGGAGTCATCCTTTTGGATTCCTGGGCTCCAGGTTTCTCCCTATCCCCAGAATGGTCCCTCCTATCAAGATACCTCTTTCATTACTCTCCTCCTCCATCCGGCTTCCAGCTCTGTCTCTTATACACATCTAGATGTGTATAAGAGACAGCCCACACACATTGTACCTCCAGTTTACCTAGGAGATCTCTTCTATTTCCCCTTCCCAGGGAAATCCATGTGTCCCTCTTTGGGCCTTCTTTGTTTCCTACCCTCTCTGGGGCTGTGGATTGTAGCCTAGTTATCCTTTACTTGATACCTAGTATCCACTTAGGAGTTTGTTTTTCCACTTATACCGTGTTTGTTTTTCTGGGTCTGGGTTACTCCACTCAGGATGATTTTTTTTTTCTAGTTCCATCCATTTGCCTGCAAATTTCATGATGTTATTGTTTTTCACAGCTGAATAGTACTCCTTGTGTAAATGTACTACATTTTTTTTTTGTCCGTTCTTCAGTTGACAGGCATCTAGGTTGTTTCTAGGTTCTGGCTATTATGAATAAAGCTGCTATGAACATAGTTGAGCAAGTGTCCTTGTGGTATGATTGAGCATCCTTTGGGTATATGCCCAAGATTGGTATAGCTGGGTCTTGAGGTAAATCGATCCCCAATTTTCTGAGAAACCGCCATATTGATATCCAAAGAAACTGAAAAGCTTCTGTAAGGCAAAAGATACTATCTTTAAGACAAAATGGTGCCAGGTGGTGGTGGCGCACACCTTTAATCCCAGCACTCGGGAGGCAGAGGCAGGCAGATCTCTGAGTTCGAGGGCCAGCCTGGGCTACCAAGTGAGTTCCAAGAAAGGCGCCAAAGCTACACAGAGAAACCCTGTCTTGAAAAACTGAAGGAAAAAAGAGAGAGAAAATGGCAGCCTACAGAATGGGAAAAGATCTTCACAAACCCCATATCTGACAGAGGGTTGATCTCCAAAATAGATAAAGAACTCAAGAAATTAGACATCAAAATAACAAACAATCCAATTTAAAAATGGGGTATAGATCTGAACAAAGAATTCTCAACCGAAGGATCTCAAATGGCTGAGAGACACTTAAAGAATTGTTCAACATCCTTAGCCACCAGGGCAATGCAAATGCAGATGCAGCGTGACCACTGCCTCAAGCTCTTGCTACCATGACTTCCCTGCCGTGTACCCTTCTCTGGGCCCTTCAACTGTGAGCTAAAATAAGTCCTGCACTCCTTAAGTTTCTTTTGCCAGGTGTTTTAGCATAACAATGACAAAAGTAACTAATAATGACACAAGTAATACACACATTGATTATCTCTGATGAGAAGTTTGGAAATAAATCAGTAAAAACAAGATGGACCAACACCAAAATACCCTACACAGACTTGGTATAGCTAAAATGGATCTGTATTTCTGAGCACTCCATAAAAAAATAATAGAATTGTTTAAATTTAGCATCTTATTGATGAGCTGTGTTGCAGCCATTGACTGTGTTGTTGGTCTCCGTTTTCATCATCTCATACAAGACCATAAGAGCCATGAGGGTATACCTGGCTTATTCTTTATCATTATTATTATTATTTATTTTACATACTAACCACAGTTTCCACTCCCTCCTCTCCTCCCGTTTCTTCCTTCTACCTCTTTTCTACCTCCCCTGACATCCACTTTTCAGAAAGGGTAAGGCTTCCCATGGAGTCAACGCATGGCATATCAAATTGAAGCAGGACTAAGCTCTTCCCCCATGCATCAAGGCTGAACGAGGGATCCCATCGTAGGGAATGAGTTACAAAAAGCCAGCTCATGTGCCAGGGATAGATCCTGGTCCCATTGCTAGGGGCTCCACAAACTGACCAAGCTACACAACTGTCACACACATGCAGAGGGCCAAGGTTGCTCCCATGCAGGTTCCCTAGCTGTCAGTCTAGAGTCCCTGAGCTCCCACTAACTTGGGTCAGTTGTCTCTGTAGGTTTCCCAGTCACGACCTTGACTCCCATGGCTCACACAATTCCTCCTCCCTCTCTTGAACAGGACTCCAGAGCTCGGCCTAGTGCTTGGGGGTGGATCTCTGAATCTGCTTCCATTAGTTACTGGATGAAGGTTTTATGATGATAATTAGGGTAGTTATCGATCTGATTACAAGAGAAGGCCAGTTCAAGCACCTTCTTCACTATTGCTAGGAGTCTTAGCTGGGGTCATCCTTGTGGATTCCTGGGATTTTCCTTGGCACCAGGTTTCTCCTTAACCACATAATGGCTCCCTCTATCAAGATATCTCTTTTGTTGCTTTCCCTCTCCGTTCCTCCCCCAACTCACCCAGCCAGATCCCTCATGTTCCCACCCTCACCCCTCCCCTCTTACCCCCCCTTCCAGTTTACCCAAGAGATCTCATCTATTCCCTTCCCAGGGTGATCCATGCGTCCCTCTTAGGGTGCTCACTTAGGTAGCACATATACAAAAATTGGAATGATACAGAAAAGATTAGCATGACACAAATTCATGAGGACCTGGCTTATTTTGTTTGCTGCTCTTTGACAGGGACTATGAAAGTGACACTCATAGACAGACATTGATAGTGAACAGGGAGCCTAACTGTTGCTAGTAATTGTTAAATACCTGATATTTCAGGGATGAAGAGCTGACTCAGTGACTAATGGCAGTACTGCTCTTGCAGAAGACCTGGGCTTAATTCCCAGAACCCATGTGGGACAATTTGCAATTGCCTGTAACTCCAGTTCTAACTGGCCTCCATGGGCACCTGCATTCATGGTGCACATAACCGTGCATGTTCGCATGTGTGCATGCACACACACACACACACACACACACACACACACACACAATTAAAAATAAAAATCTACAAAAAAACAATCTTTGTATCTCAAAGTGGCATACTTTTTTGACTGGAGTAAAGTTATTTGCTTATTTTAAATTGTTTTAAAATGTGTTTTTATTTATTCTTTGATAACCATACATGCACACTCCTCCTAGATGGCCCCACCATGCCTCCCTTCCAAGTTAGTGTTTTCTCTCTCCATTTTATTTTATTCTCTTCTTATCTCATACAATACATCCCAACGGCAGTTTCCCCTCCCTCCACTTCTCCCAATTCTCCCACACCTCCCCTCTCCCCCAGATCCACTCAGCCTCCATTTTTCTTCAGAAAAAAGCAGGTCTCCTAGAGATATCAACTGAACATGGCACAAACCCTCATATCAAGGCTGGACAAGGCAACCAATAGGAGGAAAGCGGTCCCAAGAACAGGAGAAAGAGTCAGAGTCATACCACTCCCGCTGTTAGGAGAAAGAATCAGAGTCCCCACTCCCACTGTTAGGAGTCCCACGAAAACACCAAGCTAACAACCATGACATATTTGCAGAGTCCCCACTCCCACTGTTAGGAGTCCCACGAAAACATGAGGGGGTATCTACTGTCATTGGAGAAAGGAAGCATTCAGTAGATGACACTAGAGAAACAGATTATTCATCTGCAAAAAAATTCAAACCAAATCTCTCATCTATCCAAATATATAAATAAAAGATTAACAGAAAGAGAGAGTGCATGGTGTGACCTTGGAACAGGTCTGACAATGATCTAAGGAAAAGATGCTTTTAACCATATAATACTGAAGTTGTATAAACTATACCTTTATCAAAGAAAAAGACAAGTCATAAAATGGAGAAAACCATTTGTAATTTATATAGATATTTGTGATACATACATAACTTTATCACATAAAGAAGAAAATATTTTCACAAAATATTGCTCAAAGATTGGTAAAGTTAAAACTATTGACACACTATTTAATCATTATACTTTAAATCTGAATTTCATAGATACAAATCTATGGTAGAAAACTCATCTGGCTGGCTCATAGCTACATAGGAAATATGTTCAGTTGCACTTGCTACCCAGAGAACTGAAATTTCGAATACTTTGGCAAGAAATGTAAAACTTGTTAAACTTTGGTGTTGGCAAGAGTTGAGAATGAATTCACTTTTCTACATGACTGGTGGGAATAATTTGGCACAACCATTTTGAAAGAGAGTTTGGTAAAATTCCTGTAAAAAAATTAAATATGTATCCCCTTTTAATGAACAGTTCTGCATCTGATTATGCTAGAAAAATCCAATAGATGTAAAGAGGTAAAAAGGAGAATAGGTAAATAAAATCTGTTTAATCTCCTCAGTAGAATACAAACTGGTAAAAAGAAAACAGTGGTTCTTAGTGTTCATGAATGATGGCTGAGGGTTTTCTAAGTGGCCAATAAGTACAGTGATACAACCACAGGAAGCAGTCATACGTTAAAAATCTCTCTCACACACACAGGCACGTGCACATGTGCACACACACACACACACACACACACATCCATATGATCTTACTTTAGATTCCATTGATAGTAAATTCTTGGATGGTGAAAAACATGGAGGCTTGGCATGGTGGCACACATCTTTAATTCCAACACTTTGGGGGCAGAGGCATGACTATGAACTTTGTTTGACTGTATAACATAAAAGACCTTAAATGCCAGGAGTAAGAAAATCAGGCATGAGCATTCATATCTTTCAAGGCCAGCCTGGTCTGTGTAGTGAGTTCCAGGTCAGCCAGGGTTAAATAGGGAGACCCTGTCTTAAACAGAAAAATGAACATGGCCAAAATATAAAAACACTTGACCTACATTATAGTAAATATAGGAATATCTCCATAAATATTCACCCTATGCACACATATATATAACAAGGGAATTCAAAGATACATACAAAAGCATACATATAGCATCAAAAGATTAGAGTTAGAAGTCATTAATAACCACTTTAGTTTTATTTACTATGTTTACAACAAAAAAGTGATAATAGAATCCACATATAAATCCATGAAATCAAAATGAGTGAAATGAAATGAATTAAACAACTGTAAATGAATGTTTGAGTGGAATTATGTCTACCACATGTATGTGAAAACCTCCTTTGCTTATTTTCCTGTGCAGCTGTTCACAGAGGAAGCAGGCATTCCCAGGCAGCAAGAAGATAGCAATGCTCGTGCTTGGTTTTCTCACTCAAATTTAAGGTCCTTGAGGTTTTGGAGTCAAAGTTCATGACCATTGTCTCACAGCAGTGCTTATCATCTAGCCAATGATTTACTTAAAAAAAAGACCCTTTTCTGAAATAGATTAGGAGCCCTGTCCTAATGACTGACATTTACTGCTTAAAACTGTGCAATAAAGAACACCTGCTTTTACTCAGTGACAAAAGGTCCTTGTTAATAATGACTGGTTTGCCAATATTTCCATTATTGGTCAGAATAAACTCACATGAACAATTTTTTTGTAGATTCAATGATTAGCTTTGTTTTCTTCCTGCAGATATTCGTACTGATTTCTAGAGTTTCATGTGACATACTTTAACACATGTTCTAAGCCACAACTGTAGTTCAGCATTCATTGCTTAGCATCCTGAAGGCTACCATCTTAGGTCACCCATGCTTGACTGCGTTCAGCTGTTCTAAATGGATTATCACTTTTGGCAAGTGTACTATTAGTTATTGAGGACTGGTTTATGCCATTCTCCAAATCTGTAAGTTTGTAAAAAATCAATTGCTTAAAGATTGGAAAATGATCCTGGAAAATGATCATTCCTTTATCTCTTGTGATTTAGGAGAGCATTGGTATATGTGCTTGAACACACATACTGTGACTCAGGCCTTCATCCTAACAACAGAAGGTTGAGTCCTTCTGTAGTTGTAGGGTGGTCACTGTCCTGAGGGAAAGATAAGTTAGTTTTCCCAATATCATCAAAGAATTAAGTCCCCTCCCACCTCTGGACTTTAAATGGGAATCTCATTCCTTCCTTCCCTCCCTCCCTTCCTCCTTTCTTCACTCCCTCCTTTCTCTGTCTTTTTCTTTTCTTGGGTCTCAGTATGACTCACAGGAGTTAGAATTACCCGATGCTTCAATTATTCTAACTGAAATAGTAGGCTAATGCTAGCTAAATTGCCCTGTTAGCAAGCTTCAAGCAAAAATCACTAGGAGGATATGAAGGAGAAAATATAATAATTCTTTTAATCCTGAACGTAGACATCAGCTGAGAAAAAAATTCATCAGTTAATTGTTCTTCTGGAGAGTTTTCAAATACACAATTTAGAAAAGGATCAAGCAATGCGAATTAAAAGAAACAAGCATCATTCTTTCCCATTTTTGCCCCAGAATGTCTGCATTTAGTCAGTATTTTAAAAATGACCAATGTAGAAACTATAAAACTTAAAATTTCATGATAAAGAAAAATATGTTGTCCAATGGCCTTTTGGGCATTTATAACTTTGGCAAAATCACTGTCAACAGAGTTAGAGCAAAAGAAAAGGCCAGGCCCTGGCTAATCTTAGTTATCTTTTCCACGNACTTATTGGCCCATGTCTAATCAAATCTGACCTGCCAGCTTCAAGTGAAATATCTCACCCAAGTTTAGAAGAGGCTTTTAGCTTTGCAAACTGCATACAAATTATCTACTTTCCTACTCTGAGCTCTGACAGTCAACAATATATATTTATATTTGTGCAAAATTACAAGTAAAACAAGGCTGGAAAAAATGTTCATTTCCCCTACAACTATTCCTGCCTAAAACTCAGAAGCTCAAGACCAACCTCTACTCTATTTTCTTTTTTCTAGCCCTAACAATTGGCTCTGTTTTTGACACAGAGTGGATGCTCGAGAAAGGAATTTTGAGTGGATTGTTGCCGAATGGGTGTCTTTCCTAGGTGGTCATAGATATGTTGCTCTCTATTTTATGTGTATTTAAGAGAATACTGGATATGGTCTGAGGTGTAGGTGTGTCAATGTGGGGCCACATCTACAATGAGACTATCTCTAGTTCCTCAAGCAAGCCCTTTCAGTCCTCTGAAGATGACATCCTCAATCTCAAAAAACCTGCCACTTGTTTTTTTCTGCCTATATCATGACTAGAATGATAAAACTTGGGTTTTTTTTTCCCCTGTGGAGGAGATAGGGTTTATTAGAGTAAATCAGAGAACACCAAGGGATGAGAGCAGGTAATGACTGAGTGGAACCACACACAGGACAACACTCATTGGGTGACAGTGGACAATGGCCAGCCTACAGTTTTATTAAGTTTAG
>LZPO01067055.1:34300-45326 GCA_001675575.1 Neotoma lepida
AAAAAAAAAAACGTTCCCAGGGACTTCCAAAAAAGGTTCCTTTTGTGTGAAGAGAAGAGGCAAAGTGTCCTACACATGATGGCATGGATTATTTAATAAAGTCATTAAATATTTAGCTCTGATAATGGACCTGAAAGATGCCATTTTGGTAAACACACNTCAACGGTTATTAGCAAAAATTAAAATGATAAATGGAAAAAAAAAAGATCCACGGTATGTGTAACAGTGGGTGGTGCTGCACCCTGAACTTTTAGAGTACCCATTCCAGTGGTTTCACCTCCCTATCTTTTCACCAGGAAGAATGAATGCTTAATGACAGAACTGGATTCCTTAAAAAAAAAAAAAAATTCTTTAAAGGCTGGAGAGGAAGATGGCTCAATGGTTAAGAGTGGATGCTGTTCAATCATGAGGATCCCCCAGCACCCACACAGAGCAGCTCATAATTGTGACTCCAGCTTTGAGGGATCCAGCGCCCTCTTCTGGATTCCACAGGTACATACACACATGTGCTCATATACTCAACAGAGTGTACAGAGACAGAGACAGAGGTGTGCGCACATGTGCACGAGTGCACACACACACACACCACAAATAAAATAGAATAAAACTTTAAAAGCTTTAAAACTAGCTATTTAGTTTGACTATGAAAGCCTTCTGCCCCAAGACTCATTAAGTAGAGGATTGGTTGCCAGCTGATGGACTAAGGGAAGTTGGTTATAGAGGGTTCTGACTCACTCAAAAGATTCAACACTTGATGAATTCCTAATCTGATGGCATTATTGAGAGATTGGGGAAAAGGAAGAGGTGGAGCATAATTGAAGGAAGTAGGTCACTGAGAACATGTCCTGCAAAGATGTGCCTTGTCCCTTTCTCCCTGTCACCTGGCTCTGCTTTCTGACCATGAAGTCAGCAGCCTCATCCTTCACATGTACCCACTGTCATGATATTCAGCCTTGCTCCAGACAGAATGATTCCAGACCACGCACAGAACCTGGNAACCAAAATGAATGTCTTCTCCCTTAAGTTGATTTGTCAAATGTTTGGTCACAGACATGGAAGTATGTCTAACAAACTTGCAAATTGTTTATTTCTGAAATTTTCCAATTGTTGGTTTTTAGCCACAGGTGGCCATTGGTAATTAATACCACAAAAGTAAATTCATTACAGAGCACTACTGTCAAGAAATTTTAGAATGAATTTGTCAATTTCTTTGATAAATTTGATGTTCAGCTAAAATTAAATTGGAATTTGTTTTAGGTCCACTAATGAAGATCCAACACTTTGTTGTTGTTGCTGTTTCATGCTGTCCTTCCTCATCTGAGTATTCTGGTCCTGTGGTGACTTTGAAAATCCATAAAGTGGATCTTAGACTTCCATCATTGAGTGGGTAGGAATCATGATGACCAAAGCTTAGTTTGATTCTGTGATGAGAAATATGCCAATTTTAAAGAAGTTTATTCTCATGTTGACTCTACTTAGCCATGGCATGATTAGAATTCTACATGTCTGTCCATAATCAGATTGAATATTGATTTCCAAGGACTCATGGAACCCAGTCCCTTCCCCCAAAGGCCTTGTAGTTACAGAAGCCAGGAACTGTATGTATCAACCTTTTGCAACATTTCTTCAATAATGCATAGAGAAATGACATTACCCTTTTAGGAGGGAGGGGTAGTTATCTGATAGTTCATTAGAATTCCAACAGACTTCAAAGCATGAATTGATAACCCAAATTGACAATCCCATTGTCCATAGGGCAACCAAGGGTGAACTTACTCTGGGAAATTTACATATCCTTAACTCAGGCCCTCATCCCCAGAGCCACAGGTACATGGGGATAATCCTGCTGCAGTGCCCTGCCCTTTCTCTTCTTCCCTTTCATACTTGCCCCTCTCCCTCTTCTTCTCCCCCTTTCACACATAAAAATGGAGGTCTTACTGAATTTTCTGCTATAGATTTTTGTTACCTCTTTCCACTAAATGATTTAAAATATTTAAGAAAGAATTCAAAATTGTCAAAGAAAGCTTATACGTGTGGAGTGCTGTCTCTGTCTGTGATGCTCATTTACTCTCTTCTGTCTTGAAGGTTTTTTTGAACTATGTGTGATTCTTTGACATCAATGATTTTATGTTCTTGCTTGAAAACCTTAAACCAAATCNGTAGAATCAACTAACCTGGACTCATAGGGGCTCACAGAGACTGAACCGTCTGCATGGTACTGACCTAGACACTCTGTGTATGTGTTACAGTTGTATAGTTTGGTCTTCTTGTGAGACTCCTAACAGTGGGACCAGGGGCTGTCTCTGACTCTTACCTGCTTTGGGGACACTTTCCTCCTACCGGGTTGCCTTGTCCAGACTTAATAGAAGAGGAGGTGCCTATACTGATACTTGATATGCCATGGCTGGTTGATATCCATGGAAGGCCTGCCCCTTTCTGAAGAGAAATGGAGGAGGAATGGATAGGAGTAGGGTGGGGAAGGGACTGGGAGGAGAAGAGGAGGGAGGGGAAACTGTGGTCAGGATGTAAAAACAAGAGAAAAACAAAATAAATACAAAAGAAAGAAGGGAGGGAGGAAGGAAGGGGGAGAGAGAAAAAGGGAGAGAGAACCTCAAACCAACCCAAGGTGACCTTGTTACCCTTCTTGAGATTAATGAAATTGAAGCTTCCAGTTTTTGACTGATTTACAAAGAGCTTCCTGGTCATAGAAAGTATTTAGGTTGTAAATCCGTGTCTTCCTGACCACACAGTCCATCCTTATACATTATGTCATTCTTTTTCTTTCCCCTCAAATTTGCTGAACTGTTAAGCATAAACATATTTAAGATGGTGAACGAGACAGCTCAGTGGGTGAGGGTGCTTGCAGCCAAACCAGAGAACATGAGTTTGATCTTAGGGATCCATTTAGTGGAAGAAGACTACTGACTCCTGCAAGTTGTTCTCTGAACTACACAAATACACATGAATACACACAACAATAAATAAATGTAAAAAAGTGTATTTTTGTATTAAGACCTCGGCTATTTAGAACATAGTTGACCATGCTTATTTTGTGATGTTTTTACATAAGGCCTGCATTTATAGTTTTTTCTTGTTATCCATTCTGCCATTTTATAGGATATAAATTTACAGCCAATCAAGTAAAAGAAATGCTGAAATGTCTCTGATGACATAAAGTATGATCCCTCCTCCTTTCGTCTCCTTAAGTCACACCTCTGCTGATACACATCAGCCAGAAACCCATGCTCATAATTTCCATTAGTTTCTTTCTTGTGATTTAGCATCTAAAAAACCATTTACCTACATGTTCTAAACTTTTAAAACTTTAAAAACCTTCTAAGAGAGGAGTTTAGTTTTAAGTATGATGGGGACATGCAACCCAAATTTATTTTCCAAATGACCAGTCATTTTCCACGAATTCCTCTTCTGTTACAGACCAAAGTTCCTTATGTACCAAGATCGTCTCAAAGACTCTAGGTCCTGGGTAATAGTTCTGCTGTGTCTCCACCTTCCTATCCAGCTCTATAACATGTCTACGTTCCAGGTTCAGCAAACCTTCCTTCCCTCTTGCTGCTCCAAAAGAGTTTTTAATGTTTCTGGTCTACTTCTGTGGAAATTGTAGCAGTGTCTTAGAAATTCTGCAATAAAAATCTGTTGTAATATTGACTGGAATTGCTTGCAATTGTGTCTTGGTTAGGGTTACTATTGCTGTGATGAAACAGCATGACCAAAAGCAATGTGGGGAGGAAATAGTTTGTTTCACTCACAGTTCCATCTAACAGTTTTTCACTAAAAGCAGTGAGGGCAGAAATGCAAGCAGGGCAGGAAGCTGGAGGCAGGAGCTGATGCAGAGGCCATGGAGGAGATCTGCTCACTGCCTTGCTCCTCATGGCTCTCTCAGCCTGCTTTCTTATAGAACCCAGGGCCACCAGCCCAAGGATGGAAACACCCACAGTCAGCTGAGCTGTTCCCCATCAATCACTAATTAAGAAAAATGACTTACAGTTAAAACTTATGAAGACATTTTCTCCATTGATGTTCCCTCCTTTCAGATAACTCCAGCTTGTGTCAAATTGACATATAACTAGCTAGCACAAATCACTAGTTCAATTATGGAAAATTTAGAATATTTGTAATATTTGTAATTATAAAATTCCATTCCTTTTTATATTCCTTAATATCTAAATATAATTTCATATAATTTTACCAAGGTTTGCTAAGATCTGGAACACCATTAATTACAGGGGTGTTTTAATTAATCACAGAAATATCCATATTCTTAAGAAGGCTATTTTGAATGTTTTGTCATTTACAGTTATTTGGATCTAGGCATTAAAAAAATTGGTAGACTTAGAACATTCTTCTCCTCTTTGGAGGATATGAATTTTATAATTGCTTGTCTTTAGCTGTGAGCATTGCTCAGTTGTAGAGTATTTGGCTAGTACATGCAAGGCCCTAGGTTCAATCCCAGCCTGATAAAAAAATTCTGGAAAATTGCTTATCCTACAACTACTATCATAGTTATGTTTTTAAAATTTATTTATCACAGTTTATTATTCTATATACCAGTTTAGTTTGCTTATGTGTGGTTTGGGGTATTTGCATCCCTAAAAATTAGTTAAATTAATGTGTAATTTTTCAATATTAATCATTCATAGATGAATTCAGCAAAGTAAGCCCATGGACATTACATTTAAACATTTTTCCTGTGTGGTAAAGGTTATGCAGTTGTCATTTCTGGATGATTATGTAGTATCTCCCATTGGGGTTCTATACGACACACACTAATGTGAAATGTTCTACGGTATAGTCGTGTGTGTAATTCTGTTTCCCTTTCTAGTATGACTTTAAAAAAGTTTCTTTCTCTTATGAGTGTCCTCTTCAAAGTACTAAAAACTGGACACCATGCCTCATACCTGTAATTTCAGCACTTTGGAGGTAGGATGATCATAAGTTCAAGGCCAATTGGGTAGCTATATAGCAAGACTGTCAAAAAATAACCCCTGCCCCAGTGTGTTGGGAAATGCTGAGTAAATGGGAACAGAAAACTTTTCAAAGAATTGCTCTGAACTTTTTGACCTGAACTTCTATTTTTGATGCTACAGGCAACATTCTGGCCATGAAGTAAAACAGATTTTCCGTGTTCTGACTTAGACAGCAAATACAGAAATTCTCTGTTAACAGTGGAGCCATTATGCAGGCAGTTTTACCATCAATCCTGAACAGGATTCTCCACACTCAGAACAAGGGGAAAATCCACACTTTCTACAGTAAGGCAGCCACAATGGGACTCTAATTTGAGTGAGACAGGTGGCTAATGAGTCACAAATGACCCTAGAGATGGTGCAATGGCAAGTATCAAGTCTCCTTGCAAATGCAGTTAGGCTATTCCTACTTCTACCTCCAGATGCCCTCAGATACCTTTTGGCCTCATCCTTCTGTTTTTATGTGCATCATTCCTAGCAACTATACACTGATAATGGCAACCTTTGTAACTCCCTCATCTAGTCACAAGTTGTAGCTAATAACTGCTCATAGCAATAGTAAACATCCACTACCTTTTCCTGAAGTAAGACCAAGTCCAAGGTATGATCTATGCTGCAGATCTCCTCTCAGGGTTGGGACAATGTCTGGACATCACTTAACCTCACACCCACGCCATCACCCCCCTCTTTTGTCATTTCTGCCTCTTCCTTGGCAGTTTCTTCTGGGAACACCTACTTGACAAATCATTTACATATGCCCCTTGGCTTCAGGTTTTACCTCTGAAGCCATTACTCTAAGACCAGTGTTGTATGTCAAGTGCCACACCACTGATTCATTTCCTGATTCTGGACTAACTCTTACATAGTCTCCTTATCTTTGTGAATGTTACTGTCATCAACAGAAAACATATGGTTCTGAACAAAAGTTCCACAAAACTATCCCTCCTTTAATAGGATTGGTGTTTTTCATTCTGTGATAAGTCACTGTTGGACAAATCTAACAGAGTTCATGAAACTTCTCATACTGTTTAATTAGAGTTGGAACAACATAGCTTTAGTACTTTGTTCTTTGCAAGAAGTAAATAACATCATCAAAGGGTTTAAAATATATTTATGGCTTATGTTTGTTTTACAGTTATTTATCCTTGAAAAGCTCATCAAATAAACAGAATAGCAGTGAACCTACATATAAGATGATCTGTCATCCTTTTAATAATCAGTTAGATATTATCACAGTCATGTCATCAGCATGGAAACTCCCATATGGTCTGGTAATAATTTGCTTTTAAGACTGACCTTAAGTAATGAAGGACTGAACAGTAACTGAAGGTAACTGCACTGAGTTATTCCTCCTTTGTGTCCCCCTAAATGCATAAAATTGGACATAGAACAAAGATGACAGATGACATGAAAGCTAAAATTTCAAAAACAGTGTCTGCTTCGGATTCTTATTCTTTTGGTAGATTTGAGAATGAACTGTCCCAGTTAGTGTTGTCCTTTTTGAAAATTGTTACTGCTTTTCAAGCTACAGCTGTTCAAATCAGCAACTGCAACTCCACCTCTACCAGCAGTGGTTAGGCCACAAGGGCCTTAGCTGGAGGAGTTTCTGTTCCCTCAGACACTGACTCTTTCAAAGCTACAAAGGGAACTTAACTTAGTTCTCCCTCTAAAGAACTCAAGATTCAAAGGTTAAGGTGGAATTTTGCTCTTCAGAGAGACTGAAGAGCAAATAGCACACCTCCTTTCCTTGCTCATGTCCTCCAAAAAGCCCTCTGCATCGCCTCGCCCCTCCTTAAAATCCCTTCTTCACCTGGCACCTCCCTACCACTTCCTGTCAGCTAGCTGCTGACTCAGTCTCCTGACTGCAGGTGAATTTTGTTTAATCAAACACATCTTTGCATCATTAAACAAATGTTCCAGAGAGTAAACAAAAGTAACACAACTTAAGATAATATTCTACAAGTTAGGGTTATTATTGCTGTGATGAAATACCACAAGGAAAAGCAAGTTGGGGACAAAAGGGTTTATTTGGCTTATACTTCCACATTGTCATCAATCACTGAAGGAAGGACAGGTTCTCAAGCAGTGCAGGAACCTGGAGACAGGAGCTAGGGCAGAAGACATGGAAGGGTGCTGCTTACTGGCTTGCTCCTCATGGCGTTCTCAGCCTGCTTTGTTATAGGACCCAAGACCACCAGCCCAAGGGGTGGCTCTACCTACAGAGGGCTGGACCCTCCCCCCATAAATCATTAATTAAGAAAATGCCTTATAGTCTTACCTAAAGCCCCATTTTATGGAGGCATTTTTCTCAGTTGAAGTTCCTCTCCTCTCTGATGACTTTAGCTTGTACCAAGTTGACATAAAACTAGCCAGCACATAGACTATAAACTGTATATAATTGAAACTAACCAATGAAATTGAGATGGCTTCTCTGTTCAAAAGAGTTGCTGTTGCTGGAAGTAATATCTCATGTCCCCCATCTCTGCATCTTTTCACATTAACTGCTCAGATGTCCCATCTTCTGTGTCCTGCTTCTCATTAGGTATGGCATAAGGTGAAAAGACACAATTTCTATCCAGACTTACCACTTTCAGTTTCTTAACTCTGTTTCATTATCTGTGAAATGGAGCTGGTAACAACACTTGGAAGAAATCACATCTCTGACAGGGATTGTTCACTCCTAAAACTAACTCCTGCAATTAGGTGATGCAACATGACACTGCTTCATCACAGCTTGATTTAATGTAGGAAGAACAGTTTAAAATCAAGGAGGACAGCCATCCAAGTTTTAACAGGAGTGCTCNTGGTGGCACAGGTCTAGGAAGGAAACCATTGTCCTTTTTACAAGTCATTCTTTTACTGCTAGATTTTATAGATTTGTTTTTGGTGGTGGTCATTTTATCACGTGGTTCATTTCTTGACATTCTGTAGGTCTATTTTATTAGGTAGTATTCTTTCATGTGTTTATGGTAAGAGAGATGCACAGTACTGGCAGTAAAGTAACTTGGAAAATATTGGATGCCTATTCTTTAAGTAAAACGATCTTTGAAATGTAACTGCAAAGGGTCAAAACAGAGGAGCTTTGAGCAGCAAGCAGGTGCACATGTGTGTGTATGCATGTATGTGTGAAGGTCAGAGCACAATCTCAGATTTCACTCTTCAGGCATGGTGACCTGGACTTTGCCACGTTAGCTAGGTTGCTTGGAAGAAAGTTCACACCATCCATCTCTGCCTCTCCAATTCCAGCATTACAAGTGTATACCATTACATATGGCTTTTTTTTCTGTTTTATTTATTTGTTTGTTTTTTTGTTTTGAGACAGTGTTTCTCTATGTATCCCTGGCTGTTCTGGAATTCACTTTGTAGACGAGGCTGGCCTCGAACTCCGATATCCTCCTGTCTCTGTCTCCTGATTGCTAGGATTAAAAGCATATACCAATAGGTTAGGGGGCTCAAATTCGAACCCTTATGCTTGCAATGCAACTACTTTAACCAATTGAGCTATCTCCTCAGTTCTGAGAGCTGGGAAACTATTAAAGTCGTTGTATTTCTTCCTTAAAAAATCATTCATTTTGGAAAACTATTAACAAAATTGTGTTCTTTGGATTAATATGCTATTTCTACCACTTACACAATCTTGAATCTATGAGTTATAAGTAACTATCACAAATGTATATGCTCATGAATGAATTAGTATCATTTCTCACTAAAAAGGTTTAATTATAAATTTGTTGGTGAGGATAAAGTGGAACCCTAAGTACCTTAAGAGAAACCTGATAGATTGTGACTCAGGAAAGTGTTTACATTTTAGTAGTCTTGAGTCATAGCTTGCCATGGTAGCCAAGCATATCCTTGGCTAATTCTCAATAAATTATATGTATCCCATCTCTCTATGCTAGTCAACACTGAGACAAGCGTCTGCAATATTGATTGGGAAAGACGTATTAGTAGGGTTGTGGAAAGTGAAATAAGGATAACAAGAAAGCTCCTACCTGGGATGCTCTCCAGACAGTCAGCATTGTGAGTCTAGTAAAGGTAAGTCTAGGGAATTCTGGGAGAACAGGGAAAGTATGCCCAGCATGACTTCAATAGAAAACCAAGGAATCAATCATTGGATAGTGTATGCTACTAAAGTGGGCTAATCTTTTAAAAACCATTTTCAGCCTACAGTTTCCAAAGTAGAGAAATAGAAAGGCCATCTGCAGCAGGAGAAAATGAACCAGCAAAGGGATACAGATCATTACTCGTGACAGTGGGCCAACAGATGCAGAAGTGCCAGGGCTAAGGGCTACAGTCAGGATGCTAATGACATCTACCCCATAAGCCAAACAAACAGTCACATTCCACAGTGTTCTCACCCAAATACAAATGAGATTATGGCATAGTTCTTTGAAAATGTAATCCCTCAAATCTGTCTTAGTAGTGATCTCAAAATTCATACCTATATCTTTCATAAAGTCATCTCAAGACTCAAAATTCTTATATATATCACTACAACATTTTTTAATAATTGGGCTCTCATTAGTTTCCTCACAGTAAATTGACTGTTCCTTAAGAATACACCTTATTGGAAAAGCCCTTTGCATTTATTTCACTTTTTTGTTTCCTATTAGTCAATCATGCTTTGTATTTATTTAGAGTAATCTTAGTGTCCCTACTTACCTTAAATAAAATGCCAAGACTTTAAAAAGCCAATATCTAAAACCAGAATAAGCCAGCATTTACTTTACAAGTCATCTTCAGAATTATGCATGTTAATTTCCACTAATACCATTCTCTACTTCAGCTCACATTATTAAAAGAATCTAATATAATACAAATATTCTAGTTTTCTGTTACTGTAACAAGATACCTTAGAATATTAATGTAAAGGAGGAAAGAGTTATTTTGAATCTTTGTTTCAGTCTGTTGTCACTTAGCTGTCATGTTTCTGAGCTTTGAGTGAAACAGAACATCACATCAGGAGTATGTGGTGAAGCAGCCCCCTCATGTCATGGTAGCCAGGAATCAGGAGAAAGAGGAGCAAGGATGAGTTAAAAATGTACTTTCAAGATCACCCTTGCCCTCACTTACTTCCTCCACAGATGCCTCAGTTCCTACTTTTCATGTTCTCCCAATATGCATTCATCTGTGAAATATATAAACAAATTAACAACATCCATGAGATTAAAAACCTCACGATTCAGAAGCCCTACCTTTAAACACGGCTGCTTTGGAGACCAAGCCTTCAACTTATGAGGTTTCAGGAATATTTAAGATTCAAACCATCACTAGTAGGTTAGAAGGGCTAATAGATAATTCGGGTGCACGTAGTAGCAAACCTATAGAGAAGAACTTAAGATCCTCTCAAGATACGAGCCATCCTAAGAAAAACATGCCTCTGCTTGCAGACTTTAAGGTTCTCGTTGCCTATAGGTGTAAACCAGTCTCTTTACTTAAGTGCTCCAACAATTCAGACTCCCCACTAAGTTTGTGTTGGAATCCTTGCTGATCAGTCTTCCCTTCCCCAGTTAGCACTGTTCTCAAACCTATGCCCACTTTGTCCTGCTTTGGTTGCTGACTCTGCCTTTGTTCAGTAAATACACTGCTGTAGTTCTTCCACATTTAATTCTGCAAGATCCTACTCAAACTACGTACTTCAAAGTGTCTCACAAGTAAAGCATAACTTGAATTTAGCCTGGTCTGCTCTTTATTACCAAAGATGTGTGCCCTTTCTTATGCCCTCAAATCTTGTGTAGTCATCACTCAGTATCCGCAATGGATTGGCCAAGGACTCCTCTCTCATACTCAAATCCATGGCAATATGCTCAATTCTCTAACATAAAATGCTACATGTGCATATAACCTTACACATCCACCTATGTAGCTCAAGTCATCTTTAGGTCCTATACAATGCTTAATAAAGTGTACATACTATTTAAATAACTATTATACTGTATTGTTGAGGGAATAATCACCAGGAATTAAAATCTATATGTGTTCAGTTCAGGTATATGTAGAGCGAATCTTAAACAGTCTTATTAATTGAAAACACCAGGCCA
>LZPO01067056.1:0-11164 GCA_001675575.1 Neotoma lepida
GGATGGGGAAATGAATAGGATCAAGATGCATGATTCAAAAGACACAAAGAATAAATAAATAGAAAGTTAAAAATAATTTATGAGCTGTCAAGTAATTACAATAAGGGTAGATGAAGTATTATAAGTTTATTTACTTGTATAGATGAATCCAGAGTTATTTTATAAATTATTGGTTTAGCCTCAAACCTTCAAGTATGAAAAATACCCTGTTGAGAGAATGAAAAATCAGGCTATACTTTGAGAGAAATTTTTCCAAACCACATTCCAACCAAGGCCTAGCATCAAGTATGCAAATAAGTCCAGAGGTAGAGTAAGAACTATCCAGTTAAAAATGAGGAAAAATAATGCACAGACTAAAAAGATATTCAGATTGTGACTAATATGTGAAAGTGTTTAAATCATTAGCAAATAAGGACATGTAAATTAAAATTACAGGGAAATATCATTGCATACTTATTAAAGTGGCTAAAATTTAAAAAATCAGTCACGACATCAAATGAAGGCAGGGATATGGAGAAATTAGATAATCTATACCTTGCTAGTAGGAAACTCTGGAAAAGAGATGATGGTCTCTTCAAAACTAAATATGTAATCGCCCCATAACCAAGTAACTGGAGGATCCCCAAGTGTTTATCTCAGACAAACAACAACATGGATAGTTTATATAAAAACTTAAATACCATATATCATATCTCATAACAATTCAAATATGCTAATAGTTACACAGATTCTGATAGATTCATACATGTAGATCCATACATGCCATGGGCTCCTCATATTAGAAAAAAAAATGTGCATGTTTATCTACACAGCTCCAAGAGTGGCAAGTCTTCTGCCACTTATATATGGCATGATTCTATGTATATACTATCCATAGAATGACAGAATTGTAAAAGCAGAGAACAAGCAAAAGGTTTCTAGAAGTCGTCCCTAGCATAGGTTGGGAAGGGAGAAATAGGAAGTGGATGACTTCTCTATGTAAGATAAGGGTGATACTACGGATCCGAGAAGGAAGAGAACATTCCATAAACTGACAGTCGTGGGCACATGAACATACACATGTGGCAAAATTCCACGGAAGTCAATCCACAAGTCAGGTGTGATATGCATGCTACAATCCCAGCATTTCAGTTGTTGAAGTGCGAAAATCGACACAGGTTCAAGCCATCTTAAGCTACATGGTGAGTCTTCAGTCATCCTGACCTACACAGGAAGACCTGTCTGGGGAAGCATAATCAATACTCAGATGCTCCAGAGTAAAAACTAAACTAGGAAATCTGAGTAAGACTGTTAACTGATATCTAGGGCAGCATCTGGGGGTATGATGATAATGCATTACAGTTTTATAAGATGTTATTTTTGGAAGGAAAAAAAACTAGGTGAAGGGTACCTGGGATATCTTAAAACACAAAATTTGAAAAGTTAATATTTTAAAAATATATAGGATATATAAGCTACTTAACACCATGCCTAGCCTTGAAAAAGATATGTTTATGTTTTATCTGCATCTTCAATTTAACTAGGAATACCAGAAAAAAAAACTTAATTGGTGCAACCCACTTAACCTCTAAAAATCATATTAATATTTTGAGATAGGAGAAATTAGAAATGTCTTCCACAGAATATGGAAATGTCAGTCACCATGAGTGCTAAACTAATAGAAACTGCATATTCCATTAATTCCAATCCTAGGATTGGGAAATTTTATCCTGATATAAGAAGTAGACTTAATGTTTAGGCTGCTTCTCAACTGAAAAGTTATCTTGAAACTTTTATGGTAACCTCTACTTGAGCTTATTAGAAGAAGACACATCATGGGGTTCTTATGAAAAACTGTACAAAATACATTTATGATTTCAGCCAATGCCCATCTTTCAGAGAATCCAGAGGGCAGATATATGCAGAGTCAGAACTGAAGCCTTAAAAGCCACTTCCCATCCTGACTGTGAGGTTCTGTGTAACAGAATTAAACCCTGGCAACACCAGAGCTGTACTTAAAGTTTTAAAAGGAAGAGAAGCGTGCACAAGGTGAGAAATAAAACTTTTGATAAAAATAAACTATCTTTTAAAGTGGCGGTCGGTGATTTTCTAAGTGCTATAATTCAATCCAGAATCACATATGCGAGTTATGTACTACTTACTACTTACTACTTACTGGTTCCAAAGGTAACCTCTTGGAAAGTGAACAGATACTGAAAGAATAACAAATAAAGACCAGCTATTCAGACTATAAAGGGATTGTGGTGATCAATTAGTGAATGACTGCCTAAGTAACTTTTCATAGTCTTGTAATGAAAGAAGCTAGATAGGCATAAATCACCAGTATGGTCCACTTTAAAGCCCACGGTATCACATCGGACTATCTAATGGGCATATTTATTATATGTCTAAATATCTGACAGGATTCCTAGTGTTTTTAAGTCGTGTTTCAACACCCAGCCCTGCGAATTCATATTCTAATAATTCACCACAATGAACTAAGTAGGAATTCTCCCTTTTTAAACAATGGTATATTAGAAGGTTTTAATATTTCTTACACAAGCATAATATATATGTATATATATTACTGAATCCCAGAGCTAATAAAGATGCTTTTAATGCTTCCAACTAATATTTTCAATACTCAGTAAAATAATCAATTTGTCCAATTTTAAGCAGCATGACTCCATAAATGATGTATTTGGCATGGAACCTGATTTAAAATGCATTCCTTTCTCGAGTGATTGAACCATTGTAATGAGAATTTATAATTTGTAGTATATTACAGAAGGAAATGAATTGAACTTCTCTATCAAAATTATTCATGGATCAAAATCTTTCTTTGCTCTAACACACAGAAACTGGCAGACAAATGCAATTACATTAGATAGGCTGTCATCCAGAACGAGAGAAGAATGCTATTCATCTGATCTAAGCAATTTAAGCTTACCCTACTACCATAGCTGAGTACAAATACCAGGCCATGACCATCGCATTAGTACCACAAGGCTATCCCAAATGTCATTGCTGGAAATCAATAGAGAGAGTTTTATTGGGTTCAGGCTATTTCATTTGGACACAATTGTCAAAATCAATCTGTGTCTAACTTAATTTGTAAATTGATTTGTACCTACAATGCTTTTGTAGATTAGACAACTGATTAAGAAGCTCTGATTTATTCTTGGGGGAAAAATGGAACTTTCAAACAAATATGATTATTACTCTTCATAGACATTAACACCGAGTACTTCCAAAATACATAAATTATTCATTAAAAGTAATAAAGGAGAGCACCGTTTGTGAAAAGTGGCTCCAATAAATACATTGCTTATGGCAACTGTGTGACATTTAAAAATTCCTCAACTTATAAGAACATGCAGGTTATAAATTTAAACTAAAACATTTTGCCTTACATGTGGGGCTGAGTTTATGTTGAGACAGGTGCTGTTCACAAAATGTCACGATAGCTGAACTTTGAGATTGTCTCTAATGTAAATGAAGTTGATTGCTTTCTTTTTTTGAGACAAATACAGCTTATTTCACCTACAGAGACTACTAGTGGACTGTCTTTGAAGGTAGACTGCTACAAAACAAACTCCCTTGACCCAAGATCTCCATGTAGTCAGCCCTAAATTATAAAAGCCAATGTTCCTCCTGAGTTTTAAAACAGGAGCTCTGGAACCTATGAAATTTTTAAAAATGAAAATCTGAAAGACTTTAGATAAAGGAAGTTCTTTTTTTTTTAAGATTTATTTGTTATGTATACAGAAGAGGGTGCCAGATCTCATTACAGATGGTTGTGAGCCACCATGTGGTTGCTGGGAATTGAACTCAGGACCTCTGGAGGAGCAGTCAGTGCTCTTAACCTCTGAGCCATCTCTCCAGCCCTGAAGGAAGTTCTTACTGACTCAAATTTGACATTTTGCTCACAAACTTGAATACATACTGGATAGCTGTCTGTGTGTTAACTCTTACTGCTTCTGTCACTCAAAAGCTGTCACTAGATTCACTGAAACTCATAAGTCACAGAAAAGGTGAAGTTCTAGAACACTGGACCAAAGTTATAAAGAAAAGTTACATCTTTTCAGAAATGCTATTGTCAATTCTTCTCACTCGGTCAAGTGACCATTTCTTCTCCTGATTATCAATTACACACCAGCAGATTAAAGACTGGCTGTCAGCCCTACTCCCAGGACTGCTTCATTCCTACACTATGAAGCACTGGTGATACTTAACTCGTTCCTTGTTGAATAACACCCACCTTCTGGTTGTTTATTTACTAGAACCAAAGTCTTGAGTTCTTTCAGCACACCAACCCCTAGGCCTTACCCTCAGAGCCATAAAGCCTTATCACAGGCCAGACAATGGGTACTACCACAGTAAAAACAAAGTTTAGTGTTTGTTATCAATGAATCTACAGGGAAGGGGGTGGAGTTATTTTACCCATCCTGATAATAATGAATCAGAGACCCAGAGAAGTTAGACAATTGTTTTAAGTCACAGAGCTACTAAGTGACAAAGATGAGAGTCACCAAATCTATTGTCTCTGCAGCACATGGTCTTAGTTACATTACATTCTGCCTCCTTTTATGTCCCAGACCCTCACTCTCTGTTCTAACCTAGCCAACTCTTTTAGAAGTCCTCAACACACATATCTAGGCTCCATCTGGAAGGCCTTGTCTTGTTTGTGACCTACTAGAAACTGATGGCCCATCTTAAACACTCAACCGGTTGAAAACTTTCTAAATAAGTTTACAAATCTGTTTATAAGGCAACTCTTTGTAAATACCACAAGCAGCAGTAGGTCTTCTATTGTTTATAGTCTACAAAGGTGTGGGACACTAAAGGACAGCTCTTATTTGACATAAATAGGGAAACTCCATTCTAAATAAGCCTTGGCAATTTATTTCTCATAAAGTAGTTAATAGTTTGGGCCAACATCTTCATCAGAAGGTAACAAGATAAGTAGATTGCCTCCATTTACATTTATACCTCCAAAAGTAGGTGTGAGCTAATCTTGGGAACCATATGCATTCCAGTGGGAGAACACTAGTTTATGGAATCAGATGGAGATAGATATGAAACTGTTCATATTGCCTAAGAAATATAAATCCTAGGATATGATACTTAATCAGCTTAGCCTCAGTTTCTCTGTGTTTGAAACAGGAGGAAAGTAAGGTGCTGAGGAAATGGCTCAGTCAGTAAGGCACAGGCTGTCCAAGTATGAAGACCAAAGTTTAGATCTCCAGAAGCTGTCTAAAAAACAGTCAGGTCTAGTAGGGGCATCCCTGGGGCTCAGTGACCATCAGTCCATCCAAGTCAGCCAGCTTCTGGCTCAGTGAGAGACCCTGACTCAAATCAGAGTAGAGAGTAGTAAGGCATCTCACACTTATCCATCCCAAGTGTGAATACTGAAGAAGACTGCTCTGAACTGGGAGCTCTTCTTTGGACTTGCCCAATGTTGTCTATCTCTGCCCTCCATACAAATATGAACACCTGAAACAACGGGAGCAAAACAGCTAGATAGTTGGGCTTTTGTCAGAATAAAGAAGAAAATGAGTATGATAATCTAAAGATGAGTCCTGGGAGAGTGACATTGTGGTTGCCTTCCAAACCCCTCCACCACCATTTCTATCAGTGCTACAAACTCAAAACCCTCAGAATTAAGTCTATGACATAATCCTTAAGGAGGCTTCATGAGACCAACCAAATTGTCACCAACCAAAGTAACACACTGTGTTACTTTATCCTGACAAACCCAGACCCAGTTTTTAAAGACAAAGCTGCAGGAGACTGAATAACATGTACAAACATGGTAGTTCCCTTATGAAAAATTGTCAGATGTAAACACCATAACCGATCTGTCCATAATCAACTTATACTTACACTGCTCCATAAAACAGATTCCTCCAGCTTAAAATGAAAATTGAGGTTACCCCAGGCACCCTTTTAGCAAGAACTAACACAGGGCAGTAGAAAAACACCAATGGGTGACCCCAAAGTGCTTCTCGACACAGATCCACCATGGTAACCATTTCATAAGCTGCCATCCATGAATTTACAGTATGTAATTGGGAGAGCGAGAGAGAGCCCATCTTGGCCTCTGAACGTGGAAGCAATCCAAGTGGTTAAAATAGGAGGACTCCTGGCAGAAGGGATGGGTCCTCTGGGACTCAGAAACCTTAAATTGAAGCCAGTGAGCCTGCAGACGCGGCAAGCCCACACATTTAGATTGTTGGCAAGTCCGGTGGAAAGCTGAGCCAGGAACAATACCAAGTTTCAGCAGAGCCTCTGAACCTGATGGTCCCTCCACATGTTTTAAACATATGTTTAGCCCAGCAAGGTTTATGGTGACAGCTGAAGAGCCTCTTCGGAAGCTGTCAGAGACGACATTTGTAAAAGCCCCGTAGGACTAGCACATGCCAGTAAGGGTGTAGCCTCATGTTAGCATGGAATGTGGCTGTGCCTACACAGCAAGGGCCTGGAGAGTTGCAAAGCTACTCTAAAGAAGCTGGGCCACTTCCCATTGGCCAGTCCTGTATCCAGGCTCCTTGGAGCTGGAAACTCATGTCCTATCATCAGAGACGCCACAGACTACACTGTTGCATTTCCCTACAAGTCACCTAGGAAAGACTCAGCCATCATTAGAGCGTCTGAGTTTGCAGATCTCTAAAGAAAGTAACACGACATTTGCTCCACGTGGCTCGTCACTATGAAGAGTATTTGGAACAGGTAACTTGGTATTTCTAAATCATATAATTGAAAAGTCTTATTATTGGCCAAAGAGAAAAAAAAATAGCCTAGAAATGACTCATTGGGAGCGTATTACCATGGACCACCATGTGCTAACCAGATGATGACATTCCTTATTTGACACTTTAGTTTGCTACATTATTTTACAAACTAATAACAAATCATTGCTCTGGTTCTAGAAGAAGGTTTTTTTTTGTTTTTGTTTTTGTTTTTTGGTTTTTCGAGACAAGGTTTCTCTGTGTAGCTTTGCGCCTTTCCTGGAACTCACTCGGTAGCCCAGGCTGGCCTCGAACTCACGAGATCAGCCTGCCTCTGCCTCCCGAGTGCTGGGATTAAAGGCGTGCGCCACCACCGCCCGGCGAAGAATGGTATTTTTAACACTGCATTGATTTTAAAAAATTAAAACTTGGTAAAAGAAAATAAATTGAAGAAACTAAGAATGCTTAAAACTTTTTTTAAAAGGAAAAGAAGAAAATAGTCATTCCTTCTAAACAATTTGAAAAAAAGTAGCTGTCTAATAAAAACTCATATCTATAAATGACATTGTTAATACCCATATTTCTTGAGGAAAGATCTAGAAACAAGTTAGGATAGAATAATTTTTTTTCAAGACAAGCTTCAAAAACTCCATCCTGCTAGTTTTATTATGAAAAGTTTCTCTTCAAAGCACAAGAAACCCAAGACCATTGCCCCTCACCAACGATGAGGTCACTGCTCCATCCATTCAGTCTCTAAAAGGAGAAGAATTTAATTTCAAAACCTTGTTGAGACATTTTGAAAAGGAAAAAAAAAAGCACCCTGCAGATACTCAGGTCTCAGAAAAAGTCTGGCAGACAAAAAAAGAGAACTCAATTTTGTAATCAGTGCTCAAAGAGCTTCCTACAAATGGATGAGTGTGTAAACTTGTTTCCCTGTACTACCATTCACCATGGGCAACAGAAATACAATCACTAAGAGGTGCCCCACAGCCAAGACTAAGAGAAAATTCAGTAATTCACTCCAAAATGGGACTAAAACTTTGAGGATGTCTCTGGAGAGCAAAGGCTGCCTAGTGTACCTGACTTTGGTGGAGTTTTAGAGCAGACAGGCCAGCATGACTCATCTCCCGAGCGACAAAGCTACACAACTGTCTCAAACACATTTTCAATTAAGGGCTAAGCAGTTTTCTTGTATTAATAATTTGTCTTTATTGTCTTTATTCTTGAGAACTCACACATGTACACAAGGAAATATGACCATATCCACCTTGCATTTTCCCCCTAACTTCCCTATGTGTTCCCTAACTAACTCCCTTCTCAACTTCTTTTTTCTTTCTTTTTTTCTTTTATTTTTGTTTTTAATAACCTACTAAATCCAGTTAGTGCTCTTCACATGTGCATGAGTGTGGGGCCATCCCCTGGAGCATGAGAAAACTTCCAGTGTCCTCATCCTCAAAAGAGAATGACTCTACCTCCTTGAGCAGCTGCCACCAGCCAATAGCTCCTCGGCAACAAGTAGGGGCTATAGAGTCCTTCCCACCCCATCTATTCAGAAATTTTGCTTGGTTTGACTTTGTGCAGGTATTGTACAGGTAACCACAGCTGCTATGAGTCAATTAAGTGCACTATTATATCCAGAAGACATCATTACCCATCACTTCCCTCCACCCTCTGGCTGGCTCTTTCTTTCTGCCTCTTAGAGCTACAAAGTTTTCCTACTGCTGTTAGGAGTCACAAAAGTTTCAATTATGTTGGGAAGACTTTTATTTCTTTTCTCTTTCCTATGGACAATAGTTCATCATTTTCTCTGCATCTTATTGGGATAACACAAACAGCCACCACTGGAAATCTTGCTCAGAAATACTCACAAACATAATGACCTCCATATACAGGCCCTTCACAGCTGCCAATAATCTTCACACCTCAGTGAGTTGGGGGGATCTGGTGTTCTACTAAACACCCAGAAGTCCAGACACATCACATGTCTACCTTAGAACGAAGCTGCTTCTTTTAGTACAACATTCTCCCAGTATGGACACCAGGTCTCATTTCCCAACTACAACCACATATGTCAGTGTGTTAACACACCTCACATATGTTCAAATTCTTTATTTTATCTTGATGAATTGTTTTTCCTGGCCTGGGTATCTCACTAAACTTTAACTCAGGGCCACAGTTCCAACATATGATTTCAAGAAAGTGTTTAGTCTCGGTTTTCTTCCATTTATTGAAAGTTATTGTCTAGCCATCCTCCTGGTGAATGATGAGACCAGAAGCCAAAATAACAGTAATAACAATAATAATAATACAATAGATCACACACACACACACACACACACACACACACACACACCCCTTGTTGACAGGAGATGGGCACCAAGACCCACAGTAGGTCCCTAAAACCTTAAATAGTATCAAATCCTATGTATGAGTTCTGAGTTACCACAATACCTAGTCTGATAACTGAGAAAGTATAAGTGAGTAGTGGGGAGAATAGTGTATACGGTGTAGATACACTGGCTTAAAGGACGACTCCTGTCTCAAGTAGACAGAATGAGATGGCACAAGATTTTAGCATGTTACTCTGATGGGTACACCATTTAAAACTTAGGAATAGTTTTTTTATGGAATCTTGTATTGATTATTTTTTAACTATAATTGATCCAGTTAACTGAAACTGCAGAAAGTTCAAACACAGCAAGATGGCATCTTTGTAATGGCAACTACTGGTCAATATTATAATAGACCTTATAATAGATACTATTGTCTATCCTTACAACAACTCAGTATATGGTAAGTTATTAGGATTATTATTTAGTATCAGAAAAAAAATTGAGACTCAGCAAAGCTGAGAAGTTTTGTTGGGCCCCAGGTCAAGTGACAATGGCATTGGGTATAAAAGCTGATTCCAGCTACATTCAAAGTCCATCTACTTTTTATGATGGCACACTGTTTTAAGGCTCTAGATTCCCAGTATCCAGTGTGACATTTCCTTGTCATTGTCACTCCTTCGGGGTGGGATATTAATTTTAAAAAAACCAAAAGAAAATGCCTTTCCCCTGCTCATATTGGAAATCTGTTTTCCCATGTGATGTTCACTCCCCTTCTCTCTTCCTACTCCTCTTGGTTTAGTGGCCTAGAAGAGTGGGCATTATAGACTCTGCTGCTGGAAAACAATTGTCTCTCACAGGCCTCAGCATCCTTCCCCAAGGCAATTTGCTCATTCATGCACTTCTCCAAAATCTGCTGGTCTCCTGGACACATGCCCAAAGCCTTTAATACCTTAAATGCCCATGATGAAAATCTTCCACTTTGACTTGTTCTAGTGAAATACATGCAAGTGTCATTCACTCCAGCCACTGTCACCCATCGTCTCTGAGAACTGTCTCACTCTCAATGTGAAGTGTTTGCTCTGTGTTTCTCACCTCTGACTCCCTTGTTCTTACTTCCACCCTTCAGTCCTCCCAATCTTTCTCTCTGTCACCCTTCCTTCAACAAGCTGAAGCCTCAGAGGCAGCCTCCTGTCTCTCTTGGACTTCTGCTTTGTCCCCTCATCCTTCTTCCTCCTACTACACATAGGTTCCATCTTCACAATCTATAAAGTCTTTCCCACCAACTCACTAAATTTCAAATCGTCCTCCTAGGTCTACATTTACTACTTGTTTATATACTTGAAACTAAAATTGAATAAAGCCTTAGTGTAGAACATTGTAAACACATATATATTTACATACATATGCATGTATATGACAGAAGCCAATAATAAACATATATATTTGTAAAATGCAATTACAGATATCAGTACTACATGTTTCTATGATGCTGCTTAAAGCATTGAGAATAAAGTGACACCACGGAGTACATCTTCGCTTCAGCAAACTATTATACAAACGCAAAGCAACTGCCCTTGAATTCAGCCTGGCTCTAAATTCACTGCATTCTGTCATCTAAAGTATCCTGGCTGCTTTGGCCACCCCCAGAAATAAACCCTCCTCTATGTTCATTCAAACAAGACAGTATCTTAAATTTAGAATATGTGAAAGCCAGGCTTTTTGCCATTTTGTAGAAATATTTCTCTAAACCGTGTTTTTATCAGAAGGTATAATTTTGCTTCTAATATAATTCACCTTTTAAAATGTATAAATTTGTGGGGACTGGAGAGATGGCTCAGCCGTTAACACAATGGGCTGCTCTTCCAGAAGACCTCAGTTTGATTCCCAGCACCTACATAGTGGCTCACAACCATCTCTAACTCCAGTTTCAGAAGATCTAGCAATCTTTTCTCGCCTCTGTGGAGACTAGGTTCACAAATACATAGACAAAATGAAGGCACAATACCCATACACACAAAAAAGTTTTTAATAAATGTGTAAATGCATATATGTGCAAGGAATGATAGTTAGCACCTGTGATCTCAGCAAAAGTATTCTGACCAGTTCAGAGCCAGCCTGGGT
>LZPO01067056.1:15782-29717 GCA_001675575.1 Neotoma lepida
AAACCCTCAGTAAACCTTGGGAAAACTGCAGTTGCTTTCACATGTACAGAGCGAACTTTTGGAGTCACTGGACTTTAAATGTTCTGTTTGTTAGACTGCCAAAAGGTTACTGCTCCCTGGAGGACTGAGCCGGTTCCTCTAAGTCCCTCCCACTGACTCCTGACAGCCTGACCGCGGCTGCTCAAAAAGATGGGAATTTAAAAGCTGCCACACAAGTGCAAGGCTGTCGCCAAAACAGCCACAAGATCGAGTCCTGAATAGAAAATCGCCTCCTGCNGAAGCTATCGGGTGGAGGAAGGGTCAGCAACGGCAAAGCAATGGAATGCAGGCTTGATAAGGATGAAGAGAAGCAGGAAGGAAATCACAAGTTCTCGGAGCTGCAAACTCTGCTGCCCTTTGACCTTGAAAAAGAAAATCTCAGAGGTTTAGTTTGCCTCTTTTGGAGAGGTTTTCTTTGACCCAGACTTAGGCTAGAAATGAGCACTGATAAGTTGCCCAGTATACTAAGTGGTCTAATATTTTTCATCAATGCTCAAAAGGAACTTCAAAAGGAAGTTTTACTTTTGTTTCATTGTCATTATGGTGTCCCAGCATTTCCCAGGGAAAGTATGTTTTAGCTTGCCAGTCTGTAAGAACCCAGAGCCCAGAAAGAAAGAAAGAAAAAACAAAACAAAACTTGGTAAGCAGCACCACTGTCACGAGAGGAGCTCCTTTTCTGCAGAGTTCTCTTCGCCCCTTTCCACGCTCCCTCTTGGAGTTCTGTAGTTTTCCCATCTCGCTCATCAAACAGGAAAATGGTTTCACAAGCATCCATCCAAGGTGTAAAGGGGAACATGGCTGTTCTTGTCAGTTATTCCTCCTTCAGATGTACGAAGGACAGACGCGGGGGGAGGGGTGGTGGAGAAACGCTCTTGCATTTCTTGCTAGAAACGGCATCTTCCAGAGCCTTTCTTCTTCGGTTAGGAAAACATGCTGTCCTTCCTTAGGGTTGATTCAGGCTGAGAGCATTTCAGATCTCTCTCTGTCTCTGTCTCTGTCTCTGTCTCTCTCTCTCTCTCTCTCTCTCTCTCTCTCTCTCTCTTTCATGCCTGGAACCCTGTCACCCTGTCACCTCTCTCTCTCTCATGCCTGTAACCCTGTCACCACCACGACAGCGGCACATCCTCTCCAGACGTCTCCCCTGGACTTTGCTGTGAGTTCTTACTTAGGTGGGTCTTGTGGAAAGCCTGATTGATTCATTCTCTGCCAGTTTCCCAGTACATTTCCACAACGATCTGAAACTATTTATAACTGCTTCACTTCCTGGAATGTTTTTGCTGCACCAAGGAAACGTCTAAAGTTTAAGGACGTCACATTAGAACTGGCTGCTTTGGCTCTGGTCCTACTTTCTTTTTAAATTCTGGAAGAAGAAAAAAAATGTTTCCGAAACTGATGTTTAAACTGTCTCTATTAAATTGCCTTTCATTTATTTATTTATTTGCGGTAAAATTGTGCCTCCTCAGCAAAACTCTTAACTTTCAGAGGACAAAAACTATGCCAGCTATTTGCTGGTTTGCTTGTTCACTCATGGTTTACCACCCAGCTCCTTCCTCCTGAGTCCTTCTGGTAGGACCCTACACGCAGTGCATACACAGCAGCATCCAGGTGTTGGAATCAAACTAGGTATTCCAGCTTTAATGTCTGTGTTCTGGGTGCCCAATGCTTTTAGCTCTACAGACAAATGAAAATGGAGATATTGAAGTCTGGCCTGTGAAATACAAACTGACCTTTCTTTCCTGGCTGAGAACTGTAGAGCTGGGTAAGGATACATTATTCCCTTTCTAGAAGGCAGGATAATGCCACTCTGATTTGTCATTGAACAGTTATACATATCGATCCAGTCCCTGCTCCCTTTAACATCTTTTCCAGATGTGAGCAATATATCCAGATGTTTGACATTGCACCACAACATTCTCATCTACAAATGAGTTAGACTTAGACCTTATTCTGGGATGTAAGCTCACCATGGGAGAGGTTGAACATGCCTGGAACTGCATTCTGTTTTGTCCTTTATATATAGCTGCTTTTGTGCTCTCAGTCCTTATTTCTCCCAGTAGTATTTATGGTGCAGATTGTTATAAATATTATCTTTTATATACATTTGTGGATTTTGAAGTTTTAGAGCTAGGCAGATGGCTTAGAGGGTAAAATCCCTTGCTGCCAAACCTGACGACCCTCAAAGCCTACAAGGTAGAAGGAGAGAGCCAACTCCAGGAAGTCATTCTCTGACTGCTGCATGGCACACAGGCATGTGCACAAGCATGCACTTTAAATAAATGTAAAACTTTTTATTTAAATTTTATTTTTAATTTAAAGTGAACCATGTTTGAGATACATATGTATCACCAGTCCATAAAATTTTGTTTATGACCTTATGGCTATGTTTTTAGTATTAAAATAGAAAACCATCATTAGACAGTGTATCTTAGATGATTTAACTGTTTCTACCTCATGAATACTCTAACACCTATGGTGAGAATGTCTTTCTGAAAATGCGTTGCTCTGATTGGTTGATAAATAAAGCCGTTTGGCCAATGGTGAGGCAGAATAAGGTTAGGCAGAACATTCGAACTAGGGGTAGAGAAACAGAAAGCAGAGCTGGGGAGACGCCATTCTGCCATCTAGAAAACAACATGTAACAGCACACAGGTAAAGCCACGTGAAACACGTGGTGACATAGATTTATAAAATGGGTTAATTTAAGATGTAAGAGCTAGCTAGCGAGAAGCCTGCCATGGCCATAGTTTAAAAATGATGTAAGTCTCTGTGTGTTTATTTGGGTCTAAGCAGCCGTGGGAGCCTGGCGGGACCGGGACCGGACAAACTTTCGCCTACACACCTAGATTAGAATCTAAGTTTGAGTTGTAACATTCAGAATGCCCTTGGGAACTGTGAGGACTAATATTGATTGTCACTTTAATTGAATCTGGACTCAACTAGGCAGCAAAGTCTGTGAGGGTGTTTCCTGGAAGGCTTGACTGAGATAGGCAGACCCTCCTCCAGAGTAGACCATACCTTCTGCGTGCAAACCAGCTGTAAGAAGCTCCTAGGGGAAAGCTTTTACTTTTTTGCTTGCTTACTCCTCACCCCTTGCTGGTAAGTGCACCTATTCTGCTGTTGCTGCTGCTGTTACTGCTGCTCCTGCCGATGATGATGATGATGATGATGATGATGATGATGATGATTCATACTGCAACCATCCTTTGGGGACATATGAATCTAGTTTCTTTGACCTTCCAATTCGTGGACTGAAGACAAGTGGCTTTATAGGATTCCTTCTGGCTTTCAGCAGCAGATTAGGATTGCAGAGTCTTGTGGACTGAGTAGCTACCATGTTTTCAGCCTCTCTAGTGGGAAGATAGCCATTGTTTGACTATCAAACCTGTATTATATAAGCCAATCTATCCAATTCCCTTATACTATATATTTATCCTATTGGTTCTAGTCCTCCAAAGAATACTATCCAATTGTGCTGTCTAGTCTTATGACAACTTGACACAAGCTAGAGTCATCTGAAAGGAGATGACTTCAGTTGAGAAAACGCCTCTGTAAGATCCAGCTATGGGTCATTTTCTTAATTAGTGATTGATAAGGGAGGTCCCTTGTGCCATCTCAGGGCTGGTGGTATTGGGTTCTATAAGAAAGCAGGCTGAGAAAGTCATGGAGAGCAAGCCAGTAAGCAACACTCCTCCATGGCCTCTGCATCAGATCCTGCCTCCAGGTTCCTGCACTACTTGAGTTCCTGCTTTGATGTCCCTCAGTGATGGACTGTCACCTGGAAGTGTAAGCTGAAATAAAACCTCTGCTCCCCAAGTTGCCNTGGTCATGGTGTTTCACCATAGCCACTGAAACCCTAACTAAGACACCAATACGGGAATATGAAAGAGACTGCACAATTGTCTACATGCATGTATATATGCATATGTTTATATTCAGACTTTTGGATACAGTACCATAAAGTATATGTTTTTCATTGCATCCCAATCAGAACCTGGTCTCTCTGATTTAAGAACAGTAGAACGTATACTGCTTAGGGAAATAAAATAAATNCCTGTTGCTACCTAACAATACACTCCCATCCTTCAATTACCCTGCCAGGTGTCTGTGATGACTCATATTTTATAAATGAAGAAACTATTACAGAGGTGCAATTTTCTCCAGCTCTCTTATGAGGAACTGAAAGAGCCATCACCTGACTACAGAGTCAGGTCTTTTTCCATGGCTCCAGACTTACAAAGGACACAACTGAGGCTCACAGCCAAGGCAACTGTCATTGGGACTCATAGCCAAGTCTTGCATAAATCTCTGACTGGAGCATACTTGAGTATGATTATTTGTGAGAGATTTTCTTGGAAAAGCAAAATCCCAATCTCCCATAAATATACCATCAATGTTTTTGTCACAGCTAACACACAAACTATGTTATAGAAACGCAAAGATGTTTCTATAATTCACCCTTTAGTATTTATGTTGCTACTGGTATATATGTTCATTTTATTAAATAATGGGTTTGTTATTACATTCATATATATATATACATATATATATATATATATATATATATATATATATATATATTGCATGTTGCTCATATTCATCTCCTATTAGCCTCTCCTTCCCCTCCTTCAGGTTCCCTTCCTCTCCTCAAATAGCCCTCCATCTCTTTTCAAGTCTTTCGATATTAAGTCTAGATTTACATATGAGAAAAAACACAGCATTTGTCTTCTCAAGTCTAACCTGGTTTGTTCTAGACGCCCTCCAGTTCTATCCATCTTCCTGCAAATGTTACATCTTCTCAATGGTTGACTAATACTCCATCATATATGTGTATAATAAATAGTGTGTACGTACAGTGTGCATGCATAAAGAAAAATAAACTCAAATGACCTTTTTAAAAGAGAGAAAGCCAGTGATATTGTTCCTGCCATTCAAGGTGTCTTAGTCACATCAAAAACTTCAAGCGTTCTTTCTTGCTATAGACTATCAATGCTCAGTTTTCCCAGGGCTCCCAGAATACGGGACTTGAAGGTTTAAAATCAAGGCTGAAACTGCAAAAAAGATCAGGCAAACAAAGAGAAGTTGGTCACTCTCCAGATCATCTCCTTAAGCCACTCATTTCCCTGGTGAAGACACCAAAATTCACAGAGAGCACACTGAGACAAGTAGTTATTGACCTAAGTCATGACTACGCTGGGGTAATAAGACTTTTAATCATGGTGACAAATACCTGGTAGAAATAGTTTAAAGAGAAAAGATTTATTTGGGGTTCCTTGTATTCCAAGGATTCGGTCCATGGCTGGCTGGCTCGTTACTGGGGGCGAGAGACCTATGATGAGGCAGAATAGCATGGCAATTTGAGACTGTGGCAGAGGAAAGCTGCGTGTCTTGGGACAACTAGGAAATACACAGAATGTGGAGTGAGCCTGAACTAACAGGCTTTCTCTTCCCTCTGTTGTCTTTCCAGTTGGCCCCTAAGCTTGTGGACAGTGCTATCCACATTCAGGGTAGGTCTACTCCTCAGTTATGGAATTGCCCTTGGACATTCCTAGAAGTGTGCTTTACTAATCTCCTCGGTGTCTCTTAATCCAATCATGCTGCTAGGAAAGAGTAATTATCATAAATGCTGTAACTCACTGAGCTTCTATACAGAGCATCTAGCTTGTGGATATGCTGCAACTTTACAAACCCAATGAGTAGTGTAAATGTTCATCATTCCCACCTGCTGTTAAGATTTGTCAAGAGCCAGATTCATGTGTCTCTGTATTTTCAGTACTAAAGACACTGGTCTGATTCATCAAATACATTGTGATGTGTGTTTTTGTTGTTTTGTTNTGTTTACTTTCTTTGAAGGACCAGATGGTGTTATCAGAAGAACTGACGTATTTATTCAAATTGTATAAAACAAGAGGGACCATTGTATAGTAGAGATGGCTGTCAAGGGCAATAACTAACATGTTCTCTCTCATATGTTGCTTTCATTTTGTATAATGAGTATGGAATAAGTTACAACTAAAATGAAAGGCACTCTTAAAGAACACTTATCAGGGATTTGTGTTCCTTTAACTAGAGGAATGCTGGTGGGGAGGCGTTGATCCTGTCACAGGATTAATTGGTACCACAGCTGTGTGGAGTGACAGGGTGTCAGCCAACAAAACAAAATGAGAGCACACATTTTCCTCCCTTACTGTCCCTCATATTTTGTCTTAAATTATCTATGGAGGGATTGGAATGGTTAAGAGTACATACTGCTCTTGCATAGGACCCAGGTTCTAGTCCTATCACCCTACTTAAACTCTCCACACCTAGTCTTCCCTCTCTGTTTATTCAGTCCCTATTTCTTCCTATCTCTCCTCCCTTATGTATTAGACTAGTGGCCCTTCCTACTTTCCTGGATTCTGCAGGCACTGCAAGGTAAACACACAAATCTAAACATTCAATGCTAGGAGCCACACATGAGAGAGGATATTTAGTGTTTGTCATTCTGTGCCCAGGTTACTTCACTCAGTATAAATTTTTCTTTCAGTTTCACATTTTTTGCCTGATAGTCTCATAATTTCAGTCTTTAGCACATTTTTTGCCTGATAGTCTCATAATTTCAGTCTTTAGCACTGAATAAAATTCCATTTCTTTTCTTCAGTGTGGATGTTTGGCATCTTCATTACAATTCTGAACCAGCCATGAATCTCCCCACACCTTGATTTGGTGAGAAAATGGCCAAGCTCATAATGAATGTCAGTGTGTCACTCTTACTTGTGCTTTGTTGGGATGGTTCTGTGAGACATGTGTTGGGGGTCTCTAGTGACTCTCCAGCCTACACAGCACAAATACCTAGCTTCTACTGGAAAAGCCACTATTCACTTTAATTCTATTATATAAATATTGTTATTGTTATTATCATTGTTATTGCTGTCCGATGATATGTTCTCATATACATGTGTATGTCCTTCCAGAATGGTAGAAAGCAGAGTCATAGCTATTGTACATGAACCTAAGCACAAACTATAGTAAGTATGTAGAAATGTGTTAGAAGGTCAAAGTAATATGTAGCATTGTATCATGAAGAAGAAATAGTTGACAACTCTTGCTTTAGAATAACAAATTCTATTGATACGAAAGAAAAAAAAGTATGTATTGTATGCTCACTACAGATAAAGCATTGTGCCAGGTACTTTTGCATCAATCTACACAAACTATTTGAGAAATGTTGTTGAGTTCTCGGTCAAAACTCTTGGGAAATCTTTTCAGGGCTGTCACCATTAGGTTGTGCCCTTAACTTTTCTGCCTTTTTTTTTAAGGTGTAGTTATAAGATCACAAATAATTAAATACAAAAAAATCAGCTTCTATCTTTCATGTAGAATATACCTTTCCCAGTGACCAAAATTTTCATAGCTACTTTTAGTAGAATTGATTTTTAAGTATTGGAGGTATTTGGATAACCCAATGATTAATCACAATGTCATTTTCAAAAGATATTAAGGCAAATAAATTATTAATTGTAAAGACTTGTATAAAATCTTAAACTGCATCTGCTTACAAATTGCTCACAAAGAAAATCTGTTCAAGGTCTTCATACATAGGACTTGTCACGCTCGCATATAAATTCCAGCTCCTTGCAGCAAATATCTATTGCTAAAACCACTAATACCTCTGTATCATGCAAGTTAAATTGAGGAACAATTAACTATAATTTTCACTAATATTGACATTTTTTCTTCATTGAGAGCATACTCTGTTTAACTTCATTGAACTTATCTATGGTCCAACTTTAACAGAAAATACCACAGATACAACTAATTCATCTAGTAAGCATTTAATGAGTGCTATGGTTTGGAGCTTATAGGTCCCTAAGAGATTCCCAAGCTAACAGCATGCGGTGGTACTGGGAAGGAGTGGAACTTGTGAGTAGGCCCTTGAGAAGTTTGCATCTCTTCCTCTTGTTTTCTCATTGCCACTGATTTCTTGCTACCATGAGCTGCTGCTTTGCTCTACTCCAGACTCCTGGCTGCAATGNNCAGTCTCTCCACAAGCCCGTGCTCAATGGCACCAGTTAACAGTGGACTGAAACATCCAAGATCAAGAGACAAAATAAACTTGCCTTCCCTTCTCTTGATTTTTTTCAACTCGGGTATTTTGTCATAGTAACAGAAGGTTAACATATACACTGAGCACTTGTGCAAAATATTGTTGAGATTGAAGACTTCAAGCAAGAGTGGCTAGGGAGCCAAACATTACACATAAGTGCAGGTCATTTGGGTCTATCATTGGGGCAACAGCTCAGCATTGCACTAATCATGCATAAGCAGTTGTGCTTTCCTCATCTTAAAGAAACAGCATGCAGTAAGCNTCTGGAAACTGCGCTATAAGCTAAAAGAAAAAGCATTCAGTCCAGGGGCAATGTTTTCTGACTTTTTGGACTCTTCCTGGACAGTTCCCAAGAGAAACCCTGTGAGCAGTTCAATCACCCTTCATTCATGGACTTATTATCTAATCAAGACAATACACACACACATTCAGTGATGTTTTTTCATCAGAAAAGTTGATATACAGACTTACATCTGTTACTGAACAGTTGTGTGATTTAGGACAAGTTAGCACATCAAAGTCAGAAGTCCAGCACGTGGGTAATGCATAATAATAGTATATTATGCAAGTCTCCTATAAAGAAGAAATGAAATAACACATGTAAAGTCCTTTAGCTAAAGGGCTCAAAAACTATTAACCATTGCAAACATGTTCTTAACATGATTAGCCCTACAGTAGGTACACAGATACTCAACAGAGCAATCGACCATTTGCAAATACGTTGTTTGAAAAAAAGATTTGGCTGAGATGCTGTTGAAGAGGCATGAAAATGTTTGCATGAGATGGAGCAAACAGCAATGAGAAAAGTCAAGAAAATTGGGATTTGTTCAGAGGATAACAGAGGACTCTTTACTCAAGGCAGAGTTGATGTAAGCTAGAGTAGCTGGGTCTAGAAGGTAAGCTAATGCCATTATGGAAGACCTAGACCAGACAAACAGGTCTGGGTTGGCTTCATGTGTGATTGAGTGCCACAAGAGTTTCTGTTCAGTAACGTACAGTGATCAAAGCCCTGTTTTGCACGAGAAATCAGAAAGGGGACACGAAGTCAAATTAAGCAGTTGGAATGTGAATTCCCCAGTCCCACTACTCAGCAATGAGGCATACTTTGGAGTCCTGGCAGTGCAGAAATTAGCTACAGGAAGCATTTTGAGGATAAACAGGACATATTTACTAAATCCCAGTGCTCATGGTCTTAATCTNAAAAATGTTGTCAGGCCACATTTTCCTGATGAGTGCTCAAGCCTGAATGCAGGTTATGAAATTCCAGAGATTCCTTGAGTCTTAGGAGGACTTTTTTTTTTTTTTTTTTTTTTTGGACAAGGTCTTACTATGTAACACAAACTGGCATCATAGTCTTGATCTTTTTTTTATTCAGCCTCCCAAGTGCCAGGATTATCAACGTACACCACCAAACCCTGTTACCCAGGTACTGTATTAAATTTTTGAAAGTTATGTTTTGAAAAAAGTGAGCTATCAAATCCACACACACACCCATTCTCTCCCCTCCAATCCCTCCCCTGTGCCTCACAACCACTATTCCCTCCCAAATTTGTGTGCTCTTTCTGGGTACTTTGCTCGTAGTGAATGTGAAATGGTCGTTCATTACATCATGGATCTGTATATACCAATGTTCAGCACGGTNTCAATACATAATNATGCACCAAAGCTCACCTATAGATGAATAGTTAAATAATAGTTTATATTAGGGACAGATAGATTATATATGATACCTTAAAGGCGAATAAGGTTCTGGCATTTGCCACCATTTGGATAAACTGTGATCATCAAGTCAAGTAAAATAATCCAGACTAGAAATAAAAACACTGTATGATTAATATATATCAAGTTCCTATACTAATCAATTCAGAGAACTAGAGGGTAGCTTAGGGGGTGAGGTGATAGGGAATTGTTCAAATGAATACAGGGTTTCAGACTGAGATGATAAAATTCTAGACAGATGGTAATGATATTTGTAAAACAATAACTTTGTTAACAACTAAGTTCTATGCCAAAGAGAGACTAAAATGGAAATTCTTATTCTATGTTATGTATATTTTACCACAGTATAAGGAAATGTGAACCTGATTCCCCGAGAAATATGTTCACTCACAAGGAGAGAAAGGTAAGGTGTGGCAACCCATTTAGCCTACCTGCTCAGCCAAGTGAAGCCCCAGGGGTCAGACACCATCAGATGGCTTGCCCAACTGAAGAAATGAAGAGGGAAATGCCAGCCATCATCTACATCAAAATGATGATGGTAGCACACTGGGTCTTGCCTTGCTCCTCCATCTGCCCCTGTCTAACATAAAAGAAAGAGAAAGGAAATCNCTTCTCCTGTCAAAACAATTCCTTTCCTTGGTTTCCCCTGTGATGACAAACATTTTGGAGAAATGGGAACATTGCCTCTGTGTCTGTAAGTCTAGTGCCATAACAGGTACGCCACAAAAAGTGGAGGGATGGAATTGCTGAATAGATCTGTCAGCCTCTCTGTCAATCCATTCAGCGCTAGGTAAGGAATGTGAAGACATGGTCTCTGCCGTTTAAGACCGCATAATCTATCTGAAGGGACAGAGTCTCATAATGACATAATAATGAACAATATGAAACCAACTATAATTAGGTCCTAAATTGTATAGTATAGATTATCAGTACCCTGGGAGGTCATAAAATTGTCTGACATCTTGTAGAAACGAATTACAGATCAGGAAGCATTCACTTACCATGCACTTGTAGGAGCAGGCAAAGGAACTATATTATAAAGCAGACAAGAGAATTTTAAAATCATCCATTATGTTTTTATAATAATTTTTAATTTTTGAAATTGTAATATTATTACACCATTTTCCCCTTCCCTTTCCTCCTTTCAGCCTCTCCTCTAGAAACAATTGTTCTCTCTCAAACTTATGGCCTTGTTTTCTTTAATTGTTGTTGTTGGTGGTGGTGATGGTGATGGTGGTGTGTGTGTGTGTGTGTGTGTGTGTGTGTGTGTGTGTGTGTGTGTGTTGCATGTACATGAGTGTGCATGTGCACTCATGTGTGAGTGCATACAGAAGAGGCCAGAGAAAGATGTCATGGGTCTTCCCTATTGATCTTCTGCTTTATTGCATAAAATGAGAATTTATTGATATTTCTTAGCATTTTAAAGATATGTATTTCAATTCCAGGGTTAGCCACAAATGCTGATGTGATTTGTTGTAGAAGCCCTAAGAAGGTAATACACAGTTGTCCAATTCCATTTCCCTCTCCCTGCTTTCCCACNCTCATCCTTTAGGGTAAAAACTTTTCCCAGTTTCCATCTTCTACTTAATGACTACATCTGCTTTTATCCTTTCCTTCCACTATAAGGAGCAAAACAGAGCAATGTACACACATAGAAATTGTGACTGAGTTATAACTCGAATGTTCTAGAGCGGTGTTAGTCAGTGCTACTGGGTCCAGGTGCTGGCAATGAGCAGTACACAGTTTCCTGCAATTACCAACTAAAACAAAACAAAAGCAAAATATAAGTACACATTAAGAGTTTTTTTTTTTCACTAAGTGCCTAACATTGTAAGTAGAATGACTTCCTGACTCATTCTTTGTTCATCAAAGGAGAGAAAATGTTAAGAGAGAGAATTTCCACAACCAGATCATGCAAAACAACTGATGTCCTTCTGTAGTCACTTGACTCTCAGTTTTTAGAAATTAGTGACTGTAATTAACTGAATCTCGAGTGACTTCCAGATGGTAATCTAATAGCCTAGGGTTCTGGCAAAGTTCAATTACCTAGACTAGCCTTTCTTATTGTTTCCATTTGAGTGCTGTAAACAGTGTATGAGAAGAATCTTAAGCTATTAGCCAAACCATCTGCTCTTAAAAAGACACTTCTCTAGATGGTACCAAGTGCAAGACATTTGGTATTTTTAGATAACAGTAGGGCTGATATCCTATGACACATACTGATCAGATGGTAATGACCCTAATTATGACACAGACCTGAAGGACGGTATCTGGAAGGCAGAAGTGATAGTGCAGTGACATGATGCTCTACCCCTGGAGCCCTGAACACCTTATGGGGACCCTCTGAGGTAAGGGTGACCTGGCCAGCATGCAGGGAGTGAGCAAGGCAGTGAAGGAGAACAACAAAATGTCATGGTATTTCACTTGAAAAAATAGAAGAACCAGGAAGAATACTCAACATCTTCATAAAGACTTTTCTGGTAAAGTTAACAGTAATAATTATACTTCTTTCTGTATATAGACAAAGAGAAATCTAGCTCAATAGATATTAAAGAATAGCACACACCAGCATGTGGAAGGCTGAAGCAGGAGGATCCTGAGTTTTAGGCCAGCCTGGGCTGTGAAGCAATACTTTGTCTCAGAAGAAAAATAACTGGTAGTACAACAACTTAAGTATTAATTTATTTCTTTACTTAAAGATGTCTTTGCATCACTACAACACAAACCCAATGCAGCTCACTAACAAGGAGTTTCTTCAGCTTCAGTTTGGGAAGTTGAAAGTCCAAGACCAGGTGGTTCTACACACTCCCTCCTACCTTCATGCCTCCCCCCTCCTTCTCTGTTTCCTCCAGTTGAGGCCCCTGCCATCATGAGCTGCTAACTGCCACCCTCACAGAGGTCAAGCCAATGCAGCCACCTGGTCTTGGACTTCCAAGCTCCCAAACTGTGAGCTGAATGAACTCTTTTTGAGTGAGCTGCATTGGGTTTGTGTTATAGTGACACAAAGGCAAAGGATATAGGTGGCTTTCCCAGGTTCAGGCCACTGCTAGTCCACACAGGCACTTTGTCCAGATTCAAAAGCAAGGTACATCTTCCTCAAGACATTCTTTTTCCATCTGCCATACAAATACACTAATATGTTCTATTAAAGCAAGCAAGTTTGCTACCCATGAAATTATCTAAGTAAACAGCAAATTTATGATGTCTAAGATATNTAGACATTTTAGATGTGCACAATCTATCCCACTGTGTGAAGTATAGAGCTAAAATTTTTGTTCAGAGAATCAGTATTTGCTTCTAGTCTAAATGAGAATAGTCACTGGTTCCCACAAACTGAAGAACCTCTGGATACAAAAAGGTGCTGTCTGCCTCAAACACTGTTTTATCCTTGAAGCATTTGCAAAGTGCATTTCCATGGCCAAAAACCCATTGAAGTTATAGAGATTGACGAAGTCCTTCACAGCCCATCCTCAGCTTCCCAAAGCCACATCCTCCTACCTGGTGAATTGAAAGAGATTCTTAAAATTAATATAAAATAGGTATTCTCAAAAATGGATATTCCACTCATTTGGAATCTGGGGATCTAATTATCACAAAAATGACATTAATTACATTTCATTCTTGCATTAATCTACTTGGATCAATATTCAGTCAAATTCTAGAAGAAAGATATTATAAGACAATAGAGGACATTTATTTTTTCAGTTTATGTTTTGCAGTGCTGGGAATGAAGCCCAGGGTCTTGTATATATAAAGCATGCACTCCACCGTTGAGCCACCTCCCAATTCAACAGGGTTTTTTTAAATTTATTATAGAATTTCATAAATATATATTTTGATCATATCCCTCACTTACCCTGTCTCCTGCTAGATTCCTTCCCCAACAAACATCCCTCCCCACTTCATGTCTCTTTATTTTTTATAATAAACCNTTGAGTCCAATTAGTGCTGCTCCACCCCTGAGGAAAGCTCTCTTCCCTTCCCCGAGCTTCCATCAACTGCCACTAGCTCCCGAGGAGGGAGGAGGGGAAAGCAGGATTTTTTGTTGTTGGTGTTTTGATTTTGGGAGAGCCTCTCACTGTGTAGCCCTGGCT
>LZPO01067056.1:30212-45262 GCA_001675575.1 Neotoma lepida
AGCCATGCTTGTGCACTTGAGGCTTTCTTCACCCAGTCCAGCTTCTTGTACCTCTGTTTTTGTAGAAGGCTTGGTGTCAGCTGCTGAGGACACAGACAAGCAAGCCTAGACTGTGCTCTATCTCCATTCCAGCCCGCAACATTAGTGTCAAGAGGACAGTTGACCAATAGAGGCTTCGGCAAAGTGTGAGAGGCCTGATGTCAGAGACCAGATCTGTTTTGCAAGTGGAATTTTCTGGAATTTGAGCAAAGGCAACTCACAACACTACAAGTCAGCTTGACAATCAGTCATAAGGACTTTACAACCTTACAGTCATAAGGACTCACAGTAAATATGGAATAGATGTGGCATCGTAAACACATGAATCTTCCAGCTTAGAAATTAAATGTGGATTATAAGCAAACTACAGCATCAATTATAAAAAGAGGTTTCATGAATACAAAATGTTTTTAAACACCTAGAATCCTGGGGCAATTTGGATTGAGAGGGGATACTATTTAAAATCAAGCATCATAAAGATGTTTAAAAACTTATTTTCGGGAGCTAGAGAGATGGTTCTGTGGTTAAGAGTGTATATTGCTCTTGCAGAGGACCTAGGTTCAATCCCCAGTACCCACATGGTGACTCACAACGATCCGGTTGGATCCTGATCTCCATGGGCTCCTACATACACATGGTGCACATACACATTAAATTAAATAATATTTTTACATTAATGTAGTTTACATGTATGAGCATTACACATATATATCTACACATGCAAATTATTTAATGACAGTTTTAGCCTCTTGGTATCACANCTTTGTTTTGTTTTGTTTGATCCTATGCCCTATTGTCTACTGTAACTATATCCATCTATGGGGCTTCTGAAGCAAGATCAACTTCAGAAGGAAAAAAAGAATAAAATTTTAACTCAACAGTACATACTGCGAGGCATTTAGAGATCCTAGCACATGCTGCTTCATCCCAAGGGGCGCTGGTTTGCAGGAGCCCACAGAATCAGAGCTCTGAACCATGGAACCTATAACACACAACTCCTGTGCTCACTCAGGTCCACACATTTGCACATGGCTGACTTCTAGGAGACAGACTCTGACCTGCTTGGATGTTTAAGAATCACTCATGACATGAGCTGCTTGGATTGTGCTCCCGGGCCCTGCTGGAGAGGCTCCAATCCATATCCTACTGGCTTTGGGAAACATCTGTGACCAAACCTGGAAAGGAGAGCAAGAGCGAGAGCAAGAGAGAGGGAGAGGAAAGGGAGAGGGAGAGGGAGAGGGGGAGAGGAAGGAGAGGGAGAGAGAGAGAGAGACACAGACAGACAGACAGACGCAAGCCGCCCAAAACAAAACAAAGACTCGAATCGTTTCTTTTCCACCTATCAGGGAGTAGGGAAAGATGCTTTGAAATTTATTTTATACTTAGCCTCTGAAACTGTTCTGTTCAAATCTTCATTAACTTTTCTGAGAGCGTGCTATAAACACACCATTACTGAAGCCTTCGTAGCTGGAGTCAATGCTGCCATTTGAACAGCAGGGGGCAATAACACACCAAGAATGCAGAAANCGTCCCAGGCTGTGAGAAACGCTGTGGAAAGGTTGCGCTAGTCTCNGTGAGAGCAATGATCTCAGCTCAGATGAAGTCTTTTGTTTTGTGTCCTATTTTACAATGCACAGTTCAGTTTTCTATATGAATTGTGACTTAGGCAGACTTCACTGCGACAGCTGGGCTTAAGAAAATGAAAGATAAAGAGGAAAATGGAAACGAGAAAGAGAAAGTCCAAGTGTTTCCAAATACAATACGTAGAGAAGGCAGAATTCCTCATAAAGATAAAAAAGTTTGTCCCTTCTCTGTTACCATCCTTAATTCTGCCTTTCTGTTTACAGATTTAACTCAGCCTTGCTTTCCTTCACACATATTTCTCATTTCATGCTACTCTCTTTGCCATACAGTTTTGTTTTGTTTTGTTTGTTTTAGATTAGTTTTTAAAAGATAAAACTGTCTTAAACCGAATAGTCAGCTTCCAGAGAACTCAAAAGATCCTGTCCAGTTCTGAGTGTGGAGGGTGGGTGTTTTGGGGCCTTTTGAACATTTGTTAGTCAAGGTAGTTTTCACTGGTATGTATGTTGCAACAAAAAAAAATGTCCCCTGTAGTCACAGAGCTTCAGATAAATAGCCCAAAGCTATCACTGAGATCTGTATCTGACATGCTGGAGGTAGAATTCAAAGGTCACACTGAAATATCGGAGACTTGAAGACCATTACATTCAAGGATCATTGCCACGGAATGGGCTGGCAAGGGGGAAAGGTGTTTAGGAATCCAAGTGTGGGCGTCGGGTGCTGCAGGCCACTGCCCACGCTGTTCTCTGTTAGGAACATTCTAGTCTCATTTATCCAAACGACTCATTCCTTCACCTACCTCCAGTGTTTGTGCAAAAATCACATTCTAGGTGACTTTCCCAACCACTTATACAAAAGGTACAATGCACTCCCTCCTCAGCTTTCCTAACTGACTTTGTCCACTTTTCTCAACCACACCAATCGCCATCAAATTACCTTAGACATATAAAGATTATAAATTAGACAACTGACACAGAGTGCAGCAGTCAATCCTGGGCTTCCCTCTCTGGAAAAGAGGATAACATGGATTGATTCCAATGACACCTCATCTCTGCCACANATAGAAGACAACAGAAAAGCTAAAACTAATTCAGGAATGATGAGAACTTCAGAAAACAAAATGTATGGATGAAATAACAGGCAAAAGTATACCAAGAAAAGGCTTATAAAAAAATAACTGAGTTTTTTTTTAAACCAAAAAGTGATAAATTCAGACCCCAAACCATCTAAACAAAGAGCATCTCATTTTCTCACAATTTGTGTTTTGTGGTAAATAAAATATTTAAGAAAAAGTATATAGCCAATAACCCAGCAAGCATGTTCACATAGAAAGAATTACAATTAATTTAATGAAAAATTGAAATACATAAATAATAATATGTGTAACACAATCTTTTAATCCAGCTCAAATTCAACAAGATTATTTATTAAAATTGCCTAGGATTTGCATTTATAGGCAAAATAGGCATACTTTGATAAAGTGCATGAAGAAATATCACACAAAATAATATTCCCTATTAACAATATGATAAAACCAGAAATCACAGCATCAAACTGTAATAAAACACCTCTGACCTTGACATTTTCAATTTTTCTATTAAAGCTTAGACAAAAGAAAATGTCAGTTGATATTAAGAATTTCTAGAAAAAAATAAAGGCACAACAATAGAGTCTGAAGAATGTTTAGAATAAAAATGAGATGTAGATATCTATACCAATAAAAACTAGAAATTTAAATAAGTCAGTTAGATATCCCACTCAAAAGAATACATTTAAAGATGATAGTGGTTTTTTCCACAGCTTCTATTTTAATTTTATTTTTACCTAAGCAACGTAAAACAAATGCTGATAGATTAACTACATTAGCATTTTATTAATAGTTATAATATTGTAGGGAAAGGTAAATAATCATAAAATTCAAGAATTTATCATTTACAACATGAGAGAGAAGAGTAGCAACTGAATATCAAATAAATAGATATCTTACAATCTTTTGTTAGAAGTTGAATATTACCACAAATTTATGGGTTTTTTTCCTTCTCTAAAAATATATATATTTTCTGGAAGAGTAAAAAGCAATGCCAAGCCATGAACATCTTCAAGTACACAGACTGAATTCTCCAGATGTCATTTGCAATGGAAGCTGTAAGAACTCCCTGCAAGTGTTGGGTGTAGGTCTGGAGCAGTACAGTATAGAACAACCCTGGAATGAGACAAGGGTTCTGACACAGCAGGAAGCAAGGACACCATCAAGGCACTTAAAGTTGTGTCAGGTAAGTGCAAGCATCAAGGATGGGCAATTGGAGCCTCAGTGAGTAATGACTGCAATTACATAAAAGAATAGAGATGCTTTCAATAAAACTCCTGAAACAATAACAAATCAAATATAATAGCAAGATATAAAATTACATATAGAAATCATTATCTTCATTGTTTGGGGCAACAAGCAATTGCAGAGATGATCCTATTTACAGTACAAACATAAAAGGAACTATCCTAGGAATAAAATTAGGAAGACACGTAAGCATCCTATATGGAAAACAGTGAAAAGTCTTGCTGAATGTCACAAAACTGNGTCTTAAGTAAAAGGAAAAATAAATCCTTTCTCTGATAGGACAACACATCAAATTATGATCCATTTCTTTAAAAGTATTTTAATTAAGCTATATTCTATAGTTTATATGGAAAAAATAAGAAACTAAAAAGCAAGCAGCAATGAGGCTGGCCTAACCCTTTCAGACATTTCAATAGATTGTACAGATTATAATTAAAACAGAGTAAACTTAGAATGTGACAATATCTAATCAATGTGGGAAAGAAAAAACATAGATACAGACCTAACTACAATGTAGAAATACATATAGTTAGTATCCCACATCCCTGGAGGTAAGAAGGAAAGGGACTTTATAAAATTAACTATTGTTAGAACAGGTAGGCAGCCATTTGAAAACAGAAAAATTGGATCTATCATCCTCTAGGTAGAATTTCCACCAGTCTTATCAATATGCAGAGACAATCAAATATAGAGAGTGAAGGGTATTCTAACACCCACGCTAGTCAATACCAAGAAAACAGCAAATAATAGATGGGAANCTGCCGTAAATCGAAGGAAACCGAAAATAATTAACATTTAAATGCGGTATGTGATCGACTTAATCCTTGATTTACATTGCACCAGCAAACAATAAAGGAAAAAAGAATGTTTTTGGAACAATTGAGGAAATTAAAGCATATTAACTCTATCAGACTGAAGTTACTAACTTTATTAAATTTCCTGTCCCCTGTATTTTGAGCCTGTAGGATAGTAGTCAATANGGGCAATTTTGCAAGCCCATAATTAGCAGATTTCGGGGACATTTTGTTTCTAAGAATCGCCAGGGGTGGGGGTTGAGGCCGGTATCTAGTGATTAGAAACCAGGGATNCTGCAAAATACTCACTACAGCTTATCGACACACCCCAAGATCACCCAAACCAAATAACCCCCACCGCGGGTGGTTGAGAAACCCTGGTGAAGAAAAATTGCTTATGCTGAGAAACTAGGTTGAAGCACAGGACCTTGCCGTTTGCATAGGTCCCTTATGAGCGGTATTTCTGGGTGAAGGCAGTGTTCACAACTAATTCGAAATCGTGTGTGTGTCCTTCCGCCCTCAAACACCGGGAGAGACCGGTTCTTATCCACTGCTCAGCAAGCCGCCAGGCTAAGCGGTGGGCGGAGCCTGAGCCGTGGGCGGGGCCTGGACCGGTACNCCGCATGCGCAGAGCAGCCTGCCGCGCCCTCTCCGCGCTANTACNGAAGTTGCAAAGTGGGGAGCGGACCGGTCAGAGAGGTGTAGATCCCAGGAACCGAAGAAAAGAAAGACCGCTCCGCGTGGGCTGCCCGGAACCGCGAGGAACCTCGCTCGAGTGAAAAGCGGCCCCCGCTGCTCTAAGTCGGCTGAAGTGATGCGAGTGTCCTTCTGTCCCACCCCGGCTGCATCCCGACACGGAGTGGACTCCGCCCCCGGAGTCAGAGCATCCAGAACGTCCTGGGCATCCTGCACCGCGGGAGGCATCCGACCACATCCCGCTCCTCGCCGGTTCCTCGCCGGCCATCGCCTGCCCAGGTAAAAACTTTACATGCCCTAAGATCCGTCTCGGAGAGTCGCCGATTACAGAGTCACCAGTTCTGTGGGGTTTTTTTCCTCCGGTGAAAAGCCAAATCTGTCACATACTCGTCTTTTCACAACCTTGTAGAAGAGAAGGAAACACCCACTCACGGCCTGGGGGCCTTACACGCCTGCAGATTGCAAAGGCAGGCCAATTCTTCACTTTATGGGAGCCTCCCCGAGCCCTGTGCTGCTTCCCTGGTGCTCGCAGAAAGGACCCAGGTTCTGTAAGGATGCTCAAGCTTCACTTGCCCGGCCTCTGCTCACAGCCCCCGGAATCTCAAGCACCTGTTTGCTCCTCCTCCCGGGGCCGGTTGCTTGGTGAGCTCCTGCCAATCAAGACCACCAGGAACCCCTCAGAACAGTAGCCACACCGGCCAGCCTTTTATTCTGAAATAGCAGTCGCTTCCCGTGGAAAGCAAAAATCCTACATTTTGGGTAAATTAACTTACTGTAAAAATAATATAAGATAAACTATTATATTTTGATAGTTGCCCCATTGTTGTGATAATGTCTACTGTGATCATTTGAAAATAATGAAAAGTGTAGAAGAATGTTGAAATTCTTCTACATAATTCCAATACCTTTAAAACAACTTGAAAATATTTGTATATTCTTTTAGTCCTTTTTTTTTTTTCAATGCTTACTTGGTAAGACACTTACTGAACAGCTAAGTTTTTAAAGCTATTTAACGTTTGTTGAAATACAGCACAGAAAATAGAACACCAGTTACAAATACCATTCAGCACATAAACAAACACTCTGGCAACCACATCTAGATAATATAAACTATTACTTCATTCCAGTCAGTAACAAAGATAGCACACTCTCCCTAAATATTGACATTGCCTTAGCCTTAAGTATTCTAGACACTTTTTTCTGTCATAATAGTTATTCGTCAAACAGTCTATAAGACCTGGTCCTTTCATTATATTTGAGTTCATGCGTGTTGTTCCATGTAATGAATCTTTGAAATATTGCTTTACTCTTAATATTGTGTGGCCTCCAGTTTTTTTTAATATACACAAAATATTTTATTAATAATGGTACTTATGAGATATAGTTCATGGCATACAATTCATCCATTTAAAGTAAGTGACTTTTTTTACTATATTCACTTTGTGTGACCATTACCAAATTTTAGATCATTTTCATTACCTGAAAAGCAACTCCACATCCTTTGCTTATTACCCTTTGAAGTTACTCTCCATCCCCTTAAGCCCCAAACAACCAATAATCTTGCCTATAGACTTGCTTATTGTTAGCATTTTCTACTAGTTGAATTATGTAGTAAGGAATTATTTTGTGCCTGGTCTCCCATAGTGATACTGTACATTTATTGTTCTTACCCAGATGAATAAACACTAGTCTTGTATGTTTTTACATAGATACATCCCTCTCGATAGATAAGCGTGCATATTGAATAGCTCAGACATGGCCAGTGCTGTGTCTCAGTTATATTTACAGTACAAGCTTTTCAAGTTTACAGTCCCACTAGCCTTCGTGATAAGACCTCAGACTCCACAGCTTCGCCAGCATTCAGTGGTTGTATGGTGTCATAAATCTTTGCTGACTGATGACAGAAAGTGTCTATCATGAAATTTGTAGCCACTTACAAATCTTCTTTAGTAAAGGGCTCTTTAGTTATTTCTGTTGTCATTTACACTTGACTTCACACTTAAAAATTCCAGATGTGTTGTTCCACAACCAAATGTATTTTTCTCTTCTACAGTTTATGTTTTAACCATCTCATTGTTAGATTTTTATTAATGTATGTAGTTTTTTTCCCAAGGTCAGTNCTTTGAGTAACCTATAAATAATCATCTCTTGCCCACAAGGTCACAAGGATGTTTGCATAGATTGCCAACTTATGTGTGAGTGTTTGATCTACTACCCAAAATTCATCTTGGAGTCTTGTATAAATTTTTTTTTTAATTTAATTATCCAATTGACCTAAATCTTCCTTGAAAAAAAAATTAAACTCCTCGCATAATTCTACACTATCACCTTGATCACAAACCAAAGGAAACAGGTTTATAGAGGCTGGGATTAATAAAAAGGAATGTGGGATAGCATGACAAGTATATTAAACGGTTTTTACTAAGAGTTGATTTCATAGGTAAAGACATAGGGAATTTCAAGAGAAATACAAATAATATGAAAAGAATGAAATGGAAACCCTACCTGCACAAAACTGAAATCATCAGAGATTATCCGTAGAGTTAACACACGAGACACTTCACTAAACGTGAACAGTCAGTAGAATTTGTCTGAATTTAAAGTAATAGAGGAAAATGTCGTTTGTTGTTGTTGTTGTTGTTGTTATTGTCTAGTAGCTGAAGTTTCAGTGACTTATAAAATAGTATTAGGTAACCTAACACACATGAGAATCCCAGAAGGGAAGGAGGAAGAGTAAGGAGCAGAAAGCTGTTGGAGAAGATAATTGCTGAATTCTAAATTTTACTAAGTACATTTTATCCAGAATGTTTACCTGTTTACAACAGAGAACTGATCCAGAAACCAAGTTTGCCATCAATGGAATTAACTGTTCTCATAAATAATTTAACAATTTTATATCTATTTAGAGAGCTGTATATTTTATATCTATTTTAAGAGTCATTTTAAAGTAACACAGTTAAATGGAAAGTTACCTTGCAGAAGTAGAATTGTGCTGTGTGTGACTGTACTTTAGTGTCGGCTGGGCCTACCCACCAGGCCCACACCGTCACACCAATCTGGACAGTGTCAAAATGTCTTCCCAGGTCTTCAGAACATTTCCTCAGTGCACAGCATAGATTGAGAACCTCGTCCACACAGTCTGCCTTTGCCTCTTCTTCATGCCCTTTCTTCGCTCATCTTTCAATGCTCACGCCTCAAACCACACTGGCATCCCTCCAGCTCAGGGCTCCCGGAATTGTGTCTCCCTCCCTCTCCTGAATGCTCCTCCCCCAAATATCCTCTGGCTGACTTTTTTCTTCTTCGGGACTTTGTTGAAATCTTATTTTCTGTGAGGCCTGAGGGAAAAAAGAAACAAAACAAATCTTGCATATTCTCTCTTCCTGTGCATTAGTCTGCTGGGCCCTGTCACAGCTGATACACAGAGTAAACGGCCTGCTTAAGTGAAACTTCTTGGTTGTGGAGGCTAAAAGTTCAAGGTCAAGGTGTTGGTAAGTTTGGCTTCTCCTGAGGCTTTGTCCCCGTGTGCAGGATCCGGAGTCCAGACTTCCTCTTGGCAAGGATGTGAGTTAGAGTAGGGCCCACCCTGAGGTCCTCATTTTAATCATTTCCTTAAGTCTCACCTCCAGGGCCTGGAGAGATGGCTCAGGAGTTAAGAGCACTTGTAGCTCTTACACAGGACCAAAGTTCTGTTCCCAGTGCCCACCTCAAGCAGCTCACAGCTTCTTGTAAGTGTATCTTAGGGAGGGGGGGCATCTAACACTTTTCTTGCCTCTGTGGGCACCTCCATATGCCTACCCACAGACACATGAACATAATTAAAAACAAAATCTCCAGGTACACAAGTTATGGAGCCCTGGTTGTAAGGACTTAAATAGAAGAATTTTGTAGAAGGAACATAATTTTGTCCATACTGCCATCCATAGTTTATTTTTGTCTATAGTTCTTATTTCAAATGTAATATGCTTTAGCTACTAATTTATTTGTTTTCTCATCTTCTGTCCCACTAGAACTTTTATAAGGGAGTGGTTGTAACCAGTGTTGTTCTCTGTAGTGTCTTTAGAACCTCAGATGAGTTTAAGCAACAAGAACACCAAAAAGAACTGTTAACACCTTTACCCCAGGGCTAGCATATGGGCAGTCTTNATTTATTCCTAGTAGCTCACTATTATCTCTCTGGGCCTTCTGTAATTATTTTCATGAATGAAGAAAACCCTCTAAGTATTCCCGTAAAGCAGACATTTTTAAAGTTACATTCGATTTTCTTAACAAAAAAATTATAGCAATGAAAGATGTAGCTTTTTACCTCTTAAGAACACGGTGTGCTTGTTTCCAGAGCAACCGAGAGCTCTTCCTGATTAATTAGAATGAGGAGTCATCCATGTTACCCTGGAGTATCCATCCAAATTGCCAAGGACCCTCTTTACTCGGGAAAAGTACTCAGAGCCATCATCCCAAAGAAAATTGCCTATTCGATCACAAGCTAACCTGTACCACCTTTTTGTTTTTCTTTAGGCGGTCAGGCTCAGAATGGACTCTGAGCTTTCAAAAAGGACAAAGATGGAAGCCACCAACAGTGCGACCAACCGAATGAGCGTTGCTTTATAGCTTGCACAAAGTCAAGCAAATTATACTCCCATATTATGTAATACCAACAGTCTGCTTACCTACTGCTTTAATCTAGGTTACTCTTGAACATAGTGCCTGAGACAAAAAGTAGATGCATTCTACTTGGGAATGTGATCACAGGGAACAGGGAGGAAGGGCAGAGGGATTGAATCTGGGCACATGGCAAAGAAAAGCCAAGGAAATCAGGGTAGCGTTGTCAAGAGCTGGCTGTTGTTAATGCTGTGGAAGGCAGAAGCATCTCAAGATTCTTAACAAATTTTGTCTCACAAATGTCTTTCTGATAGACAAGAGAGTGTAGCATTTCTATGTTAGCAGCCATCTCTGTGTTGAGGATTGCTCCCTTGAGATGCCAACTCTGCTATCCCTTGATTTGGTACTACAGCATCAGAGAAGCCCGGGTTAGGAGCTGGATGCTTGGGATAATGCTTGAAGCACTGTTGACAAAGAACAGGGTCCAACTTTCCAGAACTGTGACCTGAATCCAAAGTTGAAAAGACCTGAGCAGTGTGTAAGAAGCCTGTCATAGTCTGCATAATACACTTTTAGGCCTGAATAAACCTATTCCCACTTCTTCCTATAATTGTCTTATGTAAACAGGGTAGGCAAAAGGAAGATTAAATATATTAGAAGCTGTTTATAACAGGTTTAACCTCAAGTCATGTTCATTTATAAGAAAAAAACATAAGTGGAATTTGGAAAATTAAGAAATTATTCTTGCCAGGTGGTGGTGGAGAATGCTTTTAATCCTAGCATTCGGGAGGCAGAGGCAGGCGGATCTCTTGAATTTGAGGCCACCCTGGTCTACAGAGTGAGTCCCAGGACAGCCAGGGCCACACAGAGAAACCCTGTCTTAAAAAATAAATTTTTTAAAAAAGGAAAGAAAGAAAAGAAATTATTCTACTTGAAATGTTGGTGCACTAGGGAGTGGTGTCGGTTACCGTATTCTCTCATGCAGTTTCTGGAACAATCATGAATGGTTTGGGGGTGGAGAAGGCTGAAGAAAGAAAACTATTTCTTGTGTCTCTGAGAACTTGATAAATTATTATCGTAGACCTAAGATACTGTCTTCTATTCTCATGACACCCTAAGGACAGAAACCATGACTAATGGAGAGAAACTGGTAGAAATGCAAGGAGAAAAGCATTGGGCTAATTCCCATCATATGAAGGGTTGGCATTAACATTTGTTAGAATATGGGGGCTGCATGATTTATCCATTCCTCCCCAAGAAACAGTGATGTCATCAACATCTTACTGATCTTCAACGTTCTTATTAACTGATATTAATAAGATGTTAATAAGAAAGCGTGAGTTATTCAACTCAGTATGTGTTCTCAGTATTGTATACTGAGTATACAATATTGTCATATGCCTATGAGCAAGTCATAATGTAAAATAATATACCCAAACACTGGATCACCAAGTTCCAACAGGAGTCAAAAGACTGAAGCCATATTTAATATGAATAAAACTGAAAATCATGTGTATAAAGATTCCAAATATTTGCAGTTTAAGAAGCAAAAACTCCAATGACTAATGAGTCAGTAAATTACATTAGAAATTAGAATATATTTTGAAATTCTGATTTTAAAATTCTATGAGTTGGTATGAAATTGAATATTTAGGGAACCTGAATGTAGTGATGCATGTTTGTAATCCCAGTACTTGGGAAGTAGAGGCAGGAGCTCAAGGTCATCTTTGGGTTCATATAGAATTCAAGAGAAGCTAGTCAGGGCTACATGAGTCCCAGCCTTGAAAAAAGCTCAGTGGAAAGATATAGCTCTAAATTCATCTAAGTGTGCAGAAATATTGTGAAAAGATTATTAAACAATGTTTTAAAAAGCCAGGGGGTGAACTTGGGATGCACTGCTCGCAGAGGCCAAAGGAGGGGTGTTGGGTCCCCTGGAACTGGAGTTAACAGGTGGTTATGAACTATCCCCATAACAGGTGCTATGAACCAAACCCTCATTCTTTGCAAGAACAGAAAGTACCTTTCCCTCTGAGCCATCTCTGCAGCCTGTGGCTTTTCTGTAGGCTAGCTTTCTGGGTGTTTGAGCGGACAGATTTGCTGAGTTGAAACAAAGACTGAAGTTGGAATGGGTGGCATGAATTTTCATGACACAGTACCAATGAGGTGGGAAGATAGGCAGACAGAAACTTCCAGAAATCGACAAAGAGATCACTGTGTACCTTTTGTTCAGCTCTCAGCTTCCCACTTCTCATGGCTGGCCGGAGATTGGGACCATTTCATTTCCATCCAGCCACAGCTGACAGTCCTTGCTGAGAACAGGATCCCTGAAAAGTTATGCATAACACCAGTGGGGCTCAACTGGCCAGATTAAAACTACTCCACCCAAAAAGGAACTTTAGAACAAGCTTGAATAGTATCCTACTGATCCAATATAAATTCCTCCCAGAACAAAGTACAAGTTTGTTAGTCCAGCCCTCCCAACAAGCACTTACAAAGACTCGATTATATTTACAAGACTCTCATTTGGGGAAATGCCTGTGAGAGTTGAAAAGGAGAGGAAGCCAGTGAAGGTGGAGTGTTTAGGTCATATAACCTACTTCGCCCTGTGCATGTGTGACTGGGTATACCTACCAATTGGACTAGGCTTGGTGAAGCATCATTTCTGGGTGAATCCATAGGGTATTTCTGGAAGAGATTAACATTAGCTGACAACTGAGTAAAACAGATTGTGGTCCCCAGTATGACTGGGCATATAATCTATAGAAGGCTTGAATAAAGCCAAAACAGAGGTGGGAGGTTGAGTTCTTCTCTACCTGACTACTGAAGTGAGGCATCCATCTTTAGACCTGGGCTGGGTCTAACACAATCAGTGCTCTTGGGTCTCAGGCCTTCACGTAGCAGATCATGGGACTTTGCCTGTATGGTGGTGTGAATCAATTCTTTATCATAAATATCTAGGTGGATAGATGGATGGATCCTTTTGGTTCTGTTTCTATGGGAAACTCTAATAGAGAAAGACAGATTATCAAGATGGTTGTGCTACAGCACAATTCCAATCAAGTTTAAGGTTGGCTGATAAGCCAAAGTTTCCCAGTGGAGACATTCCCTACTTCACAAGAATAAGCCTATGTTAGGATACCTGCCTTAGTCAGTTATTATTCTCATGGAATGAGCCTGGGGGGAATGTAGCCTTGACAGGAAAACAACAGTAGCTTCAGAGCAGCAGCAAGGACCACTAAACTCTCCTGGAGCAGAAGGTCCAAGTGGTGCAGTTTCATCCCAGGTCAATCTACCCCTTCTTCCACACATCCACAACTTGATGACTTGACCTGACTGCCAGAAAGATGGCTAGGGCAAAATCAACTTGGACCCTAGGCTAATTTGAATAGTCACCCTAATAAATGGCCAGAAGTCCATTTGGGGAAGAACTTGAGAGTCATCACGATATGCACATATATAACAGGGTCTTTATTTGTTCCAGNTGGGCCACTTTTCCTGTCTCTGCAGCAGCCCTTACAATTTTCTTCATGTCTGGAAACTGGAGCAAGAGATCGTGAAGATTCATCGGGCACAATACCATTAACATCTTGTTTTTCCTTTCTTGGCGTAATTAGTTATAGAAGTTAAGCAACATCCTTGCTACTTGCTCGTCTGTTTTGCCTATAAGGCTGTTACCTTCCATTAATCATCTCCCTAACACCCTGTGAGTCAAGCCCACTTAACTACCCCTCCAATTTTACCAGTTGTTACAGTAATTATGGCCTCTTGGCTTTTGGTAGCTAAGCACCAGTCCTGCAGGGCCTTTTATTACTTCAGGGTCCATTACCCTGAATGATATTAACAAGCCTAGCTCCATGACCGCCTTGTCTTCAGCCCTATCTAAATACAAGCACCACCACTTATCTCAATGATGCTAGTACCCTGTCATAGGAGTGTTCTTGGTGGCCTTGGTGAATTGTGTATCCTCTGCTCCTTGCCTTGGAGCAAGCCACATGGGTTTTCTACCCTCACAATATATCCCGTTCCCTCGGTCTGTTTATATCTTCCCTATTTACCAGAGCAATGTGGACATCATGACTTTAGCTCAGAAACGGACCTTTCTCTTTTTGGGCTTTTAAGAACCGCTCTGTCAGGGAATTTGTTTTATTCCCTGGTGTTCCTCCTGGGGTAATATCTTAGTCCATTTGTCCCTCTGTAACAAAATATCTGAGGCTGACTAGTTTACAAAGAACATAAATTTATTTCTCACTGGTCTTGAGGATGGGAATACAAAATTAAAATGTCAGCAAGTTTGGAGTCTAGTGAGGGCCCACTATGTGCTTCTTTCTGACTCACATCTTCCAGAGGTATCAAACACTGTCTCCACATGGCAGAGTGGAAGGCTAAGAGAGCTCTAGCTAGCTCCGCTGTAGCCCTTCTTAGAAGTCATCTGTTAATACGATCACATTTGGCAATTAAGTTTTTTCACACGAGTTTAGGTAGTCAGATCACACCAGATAAACAACACTTTGTACCTGAAATACCCTTAAATAAACACATTCTTATATCTTTACCCTTATCTTCTAGCACGTCAGAAAAGCATTGATAAAATTTCTTCCCAGAAATAGTCACCTGGATCTTGCAGATGTGTCACATAGCTTCTTTGGTATATAGTATTTTTTCTGCCTTGTCAGACCCGGTGTAGCTCTACTGACTTTGTCCAGAATTTAACTAGTCGTCACCTTAGCAGTTAGGAAAGAAGACAGACATTCCATGGGTATGGGTGCACACCCTACCATTTACCTTTTAAGACCTGGCCTTTGGTTCTCAGTATACAGATTGAGGATATACACACCTTTCCTCAAAGCACTATTTGGGCCAATGCAATTTCATTGTTAAGCTCATCTAAATGTTGAACAGGAAAATACAACCAAGCTTGCAGGGTTTGTCAACTGAATAGAAAAATTTGATAGAGAAAACAGATATTCCCTACTTATAGACGATAAACAAACTTTGGAAGCCAAACCTGA
>LZPO01067057.1:0-33024 GCA_001675575.1 Neotoma lepida
AGTACTTTTTTTGAAAGGCTTTATGGATTTTAAATGTTGCTCTATTCAATGGTCTCTTTTCTATGTATTTATTATTGGCTATTAAAATACAAATGAGAGAACATTTAAAATAACTTCACATGACTGAGAAACAGTTTGACATATTGTAGACTTCATCTTGGTAATATTAATCCACCTAAATTGATCCTCTTTCCTAAATCTCATGAATAATTCTGTCAGGGGAGTAATGTTAAATCGAGGATACAGTATCTTCACAGGCAGTTGCTTAATGGCTCCCTGTCTGTATCTAGTATCACCAGAACAAGCAGAAAGTTTATCCATGTAAGGAGATACTATGAAAGAAAAATAAGCTACGAATCAGAGTCAGATAAAATATTCATGCTGCAAAATACAAAGAAATGTAATAACAAGAGAAAAAAAATGCTTTTATGCTTGTAATTATTGACAGTATTCATTTTAGGAATAAAAGTTTTGCATGTGTCTGTCATTTTCCACATTTATTCAATGTTTCATATTTTATGACTATGAGAAAAAGCAGAGTATGTTGAAAATATCTTCTTAGAGTTAAAANTCAATGAGAATGTCAATCATTTAACAACTCTGTCCCCCATTAGATCACCTCATATATTGTTGTGTTTACAAATGCACATAACTAACACCATATGTAAGTATAGCACATGAGTGTATCTTTTAAAAACATACTAAAATTCACAATTATGATCAAAATTAATGTTTCAAATTAATCCAACAATAGCAATTTTGTTAGCAATTATTNGTAATTATTATTACAAAATAGCTTAGTAAATTTATTTAGCTATATCCTTAAATTCAGAAATCTAGACTATTATAGAAAAAATTTGATGAATATCCAAATGGGTTTTCTAGCTCATCCCTGCATGGTCACCTAAGGATACACTTTTAATAGCTAATTGATCATGATGATGAATGTTGATCGGGCACTTTTATGTGGCTGACCCTGAGCTAAGCTTTTCCTAAGCATATATACTTGCAAAATACCTGTGAAACACAGGTATTAATTTCCTACTTAACATTCCCAGGGTCAAAAATCTTGAACAAGAGGAAAGCAGGCTTTGAACCCAATACGGGCTCTTTCCAAGGACTGTGCTCTATACCTGGATCAAATAATGCATTGAAATGTTTAACTATTTTAGGGCTTGATATCAAGTTACTTCAAAGAAAGTTAAATTTGAATATACCATAGTAAGTGAATAGGGTTAATTTGTTTGACAGAAAAGGAGGCTTATCTTAAATTTTAGCTTAATTTTTCTTTTTTTTTCCTGTTAAGGAGGCTAGATATTTCATACATGTTTATTTCCATATACATTTTTGCCCATTGTTTAAAAACCCACACTCCTCTTCTTATTGATGTGTGAAAAACAAAAGCAAGTTTAATTCATTTTCTCATTTTGGTGTTTGCCCTTGAATTTGCACTGGTATTTTTGATTTATAGAATTGATTTATTTAAGAGACAGAAAAACAAACAGCTTAGTGTGATTGAAGGAGTCCATGCTAATTACTCTCCTTTCATGAGCTCCCAAAGTCCCATTTTTCATTTTTTTTCTCAATTTTCACATTTATTTCTCAGTATTTCACAAATAAGTGGGATTTCACTCCAATTCATCTTAAGTCAGTAGTCATATCGAAGGACAGTTTCGTAAAATATAGATTTGTTCCTCATTGTACAGTACTAACTCGGACATTTAAAAGAATATTCTGTGTGAATAGTTTCAGTGTGCAAAGCATCTTCCTCTCATCTCCACTTCTCAAGTTTTGGCTTTGGCTTTCCCTTCTCTGACTGCAGCTGCCAAGCCCTCTATGCAATGCCCAAATGGAGCAAGAATAGCAAGTAGTCCAAGGATCTCATATTTTGTTGCTGTTTACCATGGAATTCCAGCAGCAACAGGGTTCTAGAATTTTCCTATTTATTTGCTTATTATTTAAAAAGCATTAACTGGATGGCAGTTATTTGCTGACCTTCATTTGAAATACTTGTGCTAGAACTATAATAACAATAACTTTGAGGCCCTTATTCTGCAATTATCAAAGATTATTATGTTTAAGTTTAAATGAATTCCCTTGAACCAATAATTAGTTATTTNAAAAAAAATGTGTTAAATTTTGCCAAATGCCTTTTTCCCTGATTCTATTGGGTAACTTTTCTAGTGTGTTAAGATGGAAAAGAGTACTGATGATATCTGAGGTTTGCCAAAGTAGCAGGTTAGAGACACTCTTTATGTGATCCCATGATTGAGAAGTCCAGGAAACAAACACTGAACTGGAAGAGAGAAAGAAAGGGCATCCAAAATCACAATGAGACTGGGTTGAAAAGATCAGAGAAATAGAAAGACTAAATAGTATAATAAAACAAAAACAAATGAAAAAACAACAAAAACTCGGAGGAACCATTTCACCTGGCCCTGTGGTAGAGGAACAGAGCTGGGGACGTCCTCAGGTTAGTAGTAGGTGGTCTTGCATTAAAAAGGGACTATGGTTCTGCCAAATCTCAACTCCAGTCACTTCTGGGAGAGATGTCAGCACAGGAGAAGTCTGTTTTGGCATGCTCCATAGCAGGGACTGGGTTACACAGCTGCCATTCTGTTAGCGGACACATGGCTTGAGACTGAGTTACCTGGAGACCTGAGAACAAGGTGCTCACGAGTAATATTGCCAGCCAAGAGATAACTGCACTCATAGTCGTGGATTAGGCAGAGCTAAGCAAAGATGCACTTTGAAGGCCTGGTGGCAGTGTGATCCAGCACTGAAGGAAGTCTTCGAAAGCCCTGAATTCTTTGGTGAGGGATGCCTTTAACTGCAGACAATGACAGCCTTGAGCCAGAGGATCATGGGGAACTAAAATTCCACCTCTAAATTACTGCTCTAAAAATGATATCTTTCATTATTCATGAGAATTTTATATATGTATACAATGAAACATAATCATACCCACCTCTCCTTCAAATTCCTGCCAAGCAACCCCCAAACATGACACCCTCTCCCAACTTCATGTGCCCATAACTCATTAAGTTCAATTAGTGTTGCCCAAATGTGATGGATGTGGGGACATTCATTGGTGCATAGGAAATATACTAGTGACTGCACATTAAAAAAAAGAAAGAATGATTCTTCCTCCCCTAGCAGCTGTCAATTGCTCCTCCATTGTGGATAGGGCCTGGAGATCCCTTTCCTCCACTTATAACATGGCTATTTCTTTTCCTCTTGGTATTCTACAAATGGGAGGGAAGGACTTAGGTCTCTGAAACTCAGACCCCGTGGACTCCCCACAGCTCCCTCCCTCCAGAAACGCACTTAATATTTAATAGAACCAGGAAGTACTGAGTTGGGTTCCCCAGTAATAGCTCAGTGCTCCACCTGTCTTCCTCTTCTCCAGCACATTTAAGAGACAGCTCTTTCCTTAGACAGTAGCTACAGAAAAGTCTACCAACTGTNCAGTCTGGGGAATGAGTTAGAACTGGCCTAGCCCGCAANCTACAAAACTAGAGAAGTAAGTCAGAAATGTACAAAATGTAGGGAGGCCCTAGGGTTGATTGCAGCACTGTGGACACACTGACTCTTGACCACCCTCGGTTCAGCGCCAGGACAAAACAAGTCTCCAACTTGCTGACCACTCCTCCCACTTGGCGGGCTTCACGGTTACAGAGCAGAAAAAGAATGTGCTCAATACATTGGTTTTTGTGCCCTTCCTCCCCTTTTCTGCNTGTATTTTTCTTTTGTCTTTTTATTATATTCTTACTCTTAATGTTTCAAAAATGACTTAAGATTTCCACTCTTTAACCCAATTGTTATGTGTATGTAATTTTGCCACCACATTTTTGTTACTGTTTAACTTTTAATATCTTGTTTTTTCTCTCCCTCCTAATCTTCTTTTGCTATCTTCAGCTCATTTGTTCTCTTATTTAGCCTAAATTATTATTGTTTTCCTATTACCACTCCCTTCCTTTATCTCATTCAATAGTTATTTTTGCCCTAAATGATTTTTAACTTTGTAGTTTACTCTGTATTATTTTTGTTATTTTTTCCTTATGGTCAATGATGTATAATAATTAAGTCAATCAATTTTTTTGTGTATATTTTGGTTCAGTGTTGTCCCCATTATGGTGCCTTCTTTTCTCCTTCTTAGTGATACTGGGGACTGAGCACTTAAGTCTAAACTGCTCACCCAGAACTTTTCCAAATTAAAACAGAGGGACGCTCTCTACCAACAGATGTGCACATTGCAACACAGGGGAGATATGAAAAGCAAGGAAANACAGCTCTTTCAAAAGGTCATAATTTCTCAATTACCAAATGCAAAGATAATGAAGTGGGTGAAGTGCCGGCTCGTTAAAGAATCCAAAGGTTAACTTGTAAAAATCATAGACTCTGAAGAAAGAATCAGCAAGCAGAGAGACATGAAGACAATCAATCAGGGACCNAGAGAAGAAAGTAACAGAGGAGAAAGTCAGTGGAATCGGTGCAAAAGACATCAAATAAAGTGAGATTTTTGAGGGACAACAACAAAATGCAAGCACTGGACATGAAAACCTACCCAAATCAAAAATAACACAATGGGAAGCATCACTGATAGTCTAAATCAAGGAAGAGAAAGAATAGCAGGGCAAAGTCAAGATCATACTACCATCAGATAACAACAATTTGAATAGATATATAAATAAGTCTTTGACCACAAATTTCAAAAACTCTTTAGACATGATCAAGAGACCAAACCTAAGAATCAAATTATGAAAAGGAGCCACAGCAACCAAACCTGCATGGTACTAGCACAAAATACAGACACACTGACTACTAGAAGAGAATAGCTNGGTGGTTCCCAACTGTCGAATGACCCTTTCACAAGGTCCACATATCATATATCCTGCATATCAGATCTTTATATTATAATTTGTAACAGTAACAGAATTACAGTTATGAAGTAGCAATGAAAACAATTTTATGGTTGGGGATCACCACAATGTGAGTAACTGTATTAAAGGGTCACAGCATTGGGAAGGTTGAGATCTACTGTGATAGAGGATGCAGGAACAAANGTGTTCAGCTAGTCATACTATTCTTGATGAAGTTATCAAAAACATGTTGGAGAAAAGATGGCCTCTTCAAATGGCACTCAGAAAATTGAATATCCACATGTATAGTAATGAAACCACATCTCAGTCTTCCACCTTGTAAAANTCTAGTTAAAATTGGTCCAATATTCTAGNNTAANACCTAAAAGTTTGAAATAGCTATGTAATACACAGGTAAAACACTGTAAGTTCACAAGCATTGGCAAGGACCATATGGAAAGGATTCCCACAGCTCAAGAAACAGTTGTAAGAAACAGAATGAAATTTAAAACCTGTGCACATCATATAAAATAATCAGCAGAATGAAGAGACAGCCTACAGAAAGTAGGGGGGAAAACCTTTGAAAACTATACATCCTGTCAAGATTAATAGCTAGAATCTGTAGAGAATTGCAAAAGCAAACACTAACAATTATCTAACCAAAAGATGAACAAATGAATGAACAGATAGTTCACTAAAGGAGAACATACATCNCCTGACCCCTTAAAAAATATGAAAAAATGTCAAACATCCTTTGCCCTACTACCTTGAAGAGTAGTAGTAGGATTCCATCTACTCCAGTCAGAATGGTCATGAAGGAACAGTGAAGACAAGTCAGGAATGATGGGGAAGCCTGTATTTCTAATGCTGCGTAAGTAGAGGCAGGAGTTCAAAGTCATCTCTNATAGTGTGAGTTCAAGACCAGGCTGGTCTACATGAGAAACAAGCTGGAAAAGAAACGAAAGTTGACAACAAATTCTGGTGCAGAGGTGAGGAAAAAGGAACCCTGGCACAATGCCCATGGGAACATAAAGTGCAGTCAATGAGTAAATAAACATGAAGCTTCTTGGAAAATGAAGCATAATTGTTTTGTTTTGTTTTGTTTTTTAATGTGATACAGCTATCTTAGTCCTAACGATAGCCATGAAGGAATCTTAAATCATCATGCTGCAACCCTACTTGCATATCCATGTGCACTATAGACTGTTTATAATACTCATAATATGGAAATAACCTAGCTGTCTGTCAACAGGTGAGTGGCTAAAGAAAACATCATGCACACATACACATANATATACACATACACACACATNCAAAACACACACANGAGTTTTTAATCAGACATAAAGAAGAATAAAATTATGTAATTTGTAGGATAATATGTGGAGCTGAAGACTATTGTGTTAAGCAAAATATTCTGGACTCACAAGTATTCGTTTTCTAGATTAAAAAATATGCAAATGTGACTTGAAAATAGGAATGAAGCTATGTAGGAGAAGAAAGAAGAGTGAGTTATAAGACAGGGTAGAGGAGGCAAAAAGAAAAAGACTACATGTTCTTTCTCATATCCATCACCTAGATTTAAATATATATATATATAGATATAGATAGATAGATAGATAGATAGATAGATAGATAGATAGATAGATAGATGAATACATCACTGGCATTGAAACTGTAGGGGAATTATTTGTGGGGAGGAAATGAACCAGCATTTGGGAACAAAGTAAGGTGATAGATGGCAGATATGAGCAAAATATCATGGTATTCATATGAAACTATTTGTTTTAAACATTTCTTAAATATTTAACAATATTTTTTCCAGCCAGATCACAGCTTCCTCCCTCCTTTCTTCCCAGTCCCTCCCCTCCTNCTCTCCCCTCCCCTCAATCCATACNTCCTCCTTTCTCTTCAGAAAAGTGAAGGCCTTCCATGTATATTAGCCATCCATGNCATATCAAGTTGCAGTGAGACTAGGCACTCCCTCTCCTATTAAGACTGGACAAGGTAACCCAGTAGGAGGAGAGGGTCCCAAAAGCAGGCAACAGAGGCAGAGACAGNCCCCTGCTCCCACTGTTAGGGTCCCACAAGAAGACCAAGCTACACAACTGTAACAGGTGCAGAGGGACTATGTTAGGCCCATGCAAGCTCTCTGGTTGGTAGTTCAGTCTCTGTGAGCCATTATGAGCCCAAGTTAGTTGATTCTGTGGGTTTTCTTGTGGTTTCCTTTACCCCTCTAGTTCCCACCATCCATCTTCTCCCTCTTTCATAGGATTCTCCTAGCTCTGCCTAATGTTTGGCTGTGGGTCTCTGTATCTGTTGCTATCAGATGCAGGGATGGTTCAACATATGAAAATCTGTCAATATAATTCAGCCTATAAACAAACTGAAAGAAAAAAATCACATAATCATCTGATTAGATGAAAAAGCCTTTGATAAAATCCAACATCCTTTCATGACAAAAGTCTTGGAGGGCTCAGGGATACAAGGGACATATCTAAACATAATAAAGGAAGTAAACAGCAAGCCAATAGCCNACATCAAATTAAGTGGAGAGAAACTCAAAGAAATTCCACTAAAATCAGGAACAAGACAGGCTGTCCACTCTCTCCATATCTATTCAATTTAGTACTCAAAGTTCTAGCTGGAGCAATAAGACAACTAAAGGAGATCAAGGTGATAGAGATTGGAAAGGAAAAGTCAAAGTATCACTACTGGCAGTTGATATGATAGTATATAAAAGTGACCCCCCAAATTCTACCATTTATGATCTTTTAATATTAAATATTAGTATTTCTAATTGAAGCAGAAGTTGGTTACAATACATTGCTTATATACACAATTTTTCATATGTTTACCAACTTGATTTGTGAGTTATGTGTATATATCTTTAAATTTTGATATCTAATTTTGTTGCTGATAATATACTAGCTCTAGAGAAGAAAATAAAGAAGTTTTTCATCTTAATTTTCTATAATAAGTTATATCAAATTGGCACTTACTATATTCAGAATTTAATAGACCTTACATGCCAAGCAATTTGGACATGATAGTTGCTTTTGGAGTTTATACTTGTGGATTTACTTTTATAAAGAAATACACAGATCTCACCTTTTAAAACTGATTGGCCATTTCATTTTTTCCTTTTATTGAAAATAGAGGGCTGGAGAGGTGGCTCAGAGGTTAAAAGCACTGACTGTTCTTCCAGAGGTCCTGAGTTTAATTCCCAGCAACCACATGATGGCTCACAACCATCTGTAATGATATCTGGTGTCCTCTTCTGTATACATAATAAATAAATCTTTAAAAAAATAGATATTTTTCCTCACATAATATAAACTGAGTATGGTTTCCCCTCCCTCTACTCTTTCCAGTTCCTCCCAACATGTCCTCTAGTCCAGATCTACCTCATTTCTGCCTATCATTTGAAAACAAAAAGACATCTAAGGAATAAAAAGAAATAATATATAATAAGCTAAAACAAAAAATAACATATTAGAATAGGGCAAAACAAACAAACAGAAGGAAAAGAGCCGAATAGGAGGCAGAAGAAACAGAGACCCACTTGTTCGCACAATTAAAGAATCCCATAAAAACACACTAAACTGGAAGCCATAATATATACACAAAGGACTTATAGGATAAAAACAGAAAAGAAAAATGTATAAATAAAATAACAATAAAAATAATACATTTTTAAAGGGCAGTGCAGGGGGAGGGGTTGGGGATGAGCCCTGACACAACATTATGAGAAAAGGAACCCCCAAAGATGCTGTTGAGGTAATTTCCTGTTGACCATCTACTGCTGGGCATGCGGCCTACCGCATGTATCCACAATGAAACCCCCTTGGAGAAAACATTTTCATTTGTAAATGGTTATCAGGGGCATGCGTCTACTTTTTCTTTCAGTTCTCAGACCCCATCTAGTACATACCTATACAGGACCTGTACATGCTGCCACAGGCCTTATGAATTCATATATGTGTCTATGCTATTGACTTATTATCTTGGTGTCCTCCATCCCTCTGAATCTTACACTCTTTTTGCCTCCTCTTCCCCAGAGTTCCCAGAACACTGCGGGGAGAGATAATATGGTAAAGGCATCCTATTTAGATCAGAGTATTCCTAGGTATCTCACTCTCACTATGTTGTCTAAGTGTGTGTCTCTGTATTTATTCCCATTTCCTGCAGGAAGAAGCTTCTCTGATGATGGTTAAGCATGAGTATAGCAGAATGTCATTAGGAGTTATTTATTGCTACTATTTTTTTAACAGTAATATTTGGTATTACTCTAGGTCCCTGGGCTATTTGCTCTCAGGTTCTTGGTCATCCAAGCAGTGTTGGAGTGTTGAGTATGGGTTCCATCTCATGGAGAGAGCCTTAAGTGAAATTAGATATTAGTTATTTACCCCCACAAGCTTTGTGCCACCATTGCACTAGCCTATCTTGCAGGCAGGACACTATTGTAGATCAGAGTATTTGTGGCTGGATTGGTGTTTACTTTTCTTCTTTGGTACTGTGCAGATTACCTTCCTGTAACAAAGATGCTAGTACTTAAGGATGAAGGGTCCATGTAGGCATAAGCTCAACTTCTCCATATTCAATGAACTGTGTATATATTGTCTTCAGCAATGGGACCTTGCTATTAGTTTGGGGAGAGCAACCCATAGTCTTGACAAAATCCTGGGTTATTTGAAGGTCCCCATAGGACCTTTTGGCCACAACTCAATTAGATGTAACACACTCCTAGTAATAGAAATTTCATTTGGTAACAAGAGATGTCCAGTTGGGGTTTTGTCTCCCCCATTATTTGGCAATTTCATTTAGATCACCTTCATATATGTATATACTCTGGGAAGCGTCTATTCTATTAGGTTTCTATACTGCCCCCAAATAGTTCTTATTTTTAGGTGTCTCTTCCCTATTCCCTCCCTCTTACTCTTTTTCCTTCACCCTCCCCAGCTGATCCTCCCATTTCAGGCCCCATCAATATCTAACTATGTATTTTATTTCCCTTTCCTAGAGAGATCTATTTGTCCCACACTGGTCCCTTATTCTATACCTAACCTATGCTAACCTATGTGGTTCTATGCTGGGAGCTGCAGAAATATGAAGAAAGAATTCGGCTGGCTATGACAAAGCTATACCTGGAAGAAACCAAGAGCCTTTCCAAAGGATAAAGCCAAGGCTTAGGGAGTCTTGGTGATACTGGCTTTTGAATATTAACCATTTCCTGCTATGAATTTCTCATGTGCTGTTGTAGCCTTTCTATTCCTAAGAACTGTATGTTTGATCATTCATTGGGCACAATTTCCCCTATACAATTAAAGTATTTGTATAACTTTCTCCAACTGTGCTAACTACAGACACAGTCAAGATCCCTAATTTCAGGCCTTTCTACAATTATTGTCATTAGCAACATCTGGCCATGACCTTCTCCGGATGAAAGTATCTTATCTGAGATACTCCCCAGACTTTCTAAGAACAGACTTAAGCATCCAGACTTATTTGTTTTAGAAGGTCTGGCAGATGTGCTAATTAAGCTTAACTTCTCCCTTTCCAAAGTCTTATCTTTAGTTTTACATCTACCTTTAGCAATTAACTCAGAATGAAAGGGTTTCTACTTACAGGTACATCAAGCTGTGACTCAAGTTGCCTAGCCACCCAAGTGCACTGTCCCNCCCTGCCAGAAAAGAGTGGCAGCTGAGATAGCTTGGACAGATAAGGAGCCAAAGGAAAATAAGGCAGTTTTATTTTCACTCATCACCAATAGACTCCTAACACTTTACCTAACGACTTCTAAGAATATAGTTTGAGCACATAATTTCCCTTCTAACCGGATTTAGCCCTTAGTTGATTCTATTCCCCATTAGTCACTTCCTTTTCAGGTTGCTAATGATAGCTGACAATTACTGCTCTTTTGTGTGGATCTTATTGCCCCTCCTTTTGACCCTAAGGGAATTCAAGCCTGGTGACCTTGCCTTAGCCAGAGCATTGCTATTGCATGGGTATATATCCGTAAACCTCAGAGTGGAGAAGAGGACTAGATTGAGAACTAGAAGTATGAGATGGAAGATGGGGAAGAACTAGAGGAGGAAGAAGCAGATGGAGGAGGACTAGATGGGAGAGAATAAGATGGGAAGAACTAAGGAGATGAGAGAGAACTGGATGGGGGAGAACGAGAGAGAGAGAACTTAGAAGAATAAAGAGAGGAACCAAGGATACAGAGGAACTGAGACGGGGAAGACCTAGAAGGATGAGAAATTAAGATAGCACTTAGANGGAACAGCAGGAAAATGTAGAGAGAATCAGGCAAGAAAGAAGGTAGGCATGAGAGCAGAAAAGAAGTTGTAGACAGAGGACTGACTCAGAAGAGTAAAGTGAATGGACTAAAGAGTTTCGTGTACGNATATTCATTTGATATCGATGAGATTATATTATCAGTTGGTTGTAGATTCTTCCACGGATCCTGGGAGAAGGCTATCGAGGGACTGGACCCCAATAGTCTCTGATNGTTCTATGGATTATAGCTTGGTTTTCATTGACTTAACAGTTAATATCCACATCTAAGCAAATATCTTTCCTGGTCTGGGTTATCTCACTCAGGATGATTTTTTTCTAGTTCTATCCATATACCTGGGAATTTCATGATTTTATTTTTTTTTAAATGGATGAGTAACAAACCATTCTGTAAATGTACCACATTTTCTTTATCCATTCACCTGTTAATTGAGGGACATTATGGTTGTTTTTCAATTTCTGGCTATTATGAATAGAGCAGCAATGAACACGGTTGATCAAGTGTCTCTGTGGTAGGATGAAGTATCTTTTGGTTATAGGCCCAAGAGTGGTATATCTGGATTTTGAGGTAGATAGATTTCCATCTTTCCACNGAACTGTTGCTCTGATTTCCATAGTGGCTGTACAAAGTTTGCAGTCTCACCAGCAATGGAGGGGTTTTCCNCACTACTCTACATTGGCAGCAGCCTGAGCTGTCACTCATTTTAATTTCATTTTAGCCATTCTGACAAGTGTTAGATGAAATCTCAAAGTAGTTGTAATTTGCATTTCCCTGATGACTAAGTTTCTGAGTATTTCTTTAAATGTTTCTCAGATTCTTGAGTTTCTTCTTTTGAGAAGTGTGTTTGGATCTGCACTCCATTTANAAACTAAGTTATTTGTTTCCTTGATATCTAGAGTTTTGAGTTCTTTATCATTTTGGATATTAACGCTCTATCACATATGTAGTTGATAAAAATCTTTTCCTGTTCTANAGACTGCTGCTTTGCCCAAATGACGATATCNTTCACTGTGCAGAAGCTTTTCAGTTTCATGAGGTCCCATTTATTAATTGATGATCTTAGTGCCTATGCTAATTGTGTTCTATTCAGAAAGTCTTTTCTTGTGCCATGAATTCAAGGCTATTCCACTTTCTCTTCTATCAGGTTCACCATATCTGGTTATATGTTGAGGTCGTTTATCCATTTGGAGTTGAGTTTTGTGAAGAGTGATAAGTATGGATCTATTTGCATTCTTCTACATGCAGCCATCCAGTTTGACCAGAACAATTTGTTGAAGATGCTATCCGCTTTCCACTGTGTATTTCTGGCTTCCTTAGGAAAAAAATCGGGTCTCCATAGGTGTGTTGGTTTATATCTGGGTCTTCAGTTCTATTCCATTGGTCAATGTGTCTGTATTTATTACTATTGCTCTGTAGTACAAGTTGATATTGGGAGCAGTGATACCTTCAGCAGTTGCTTTATAATTCAGGATTGTTTTCACCTGCATTTTTTGTATTTCCATATAAAGCTGAAAATTTCAGATCTGTGAAAAATTGTGTTGGAATTTGATGGGGAGTGCATTGAATCTGTACATTGCTTTTAATAGGATGGCNGTTTTTACTATGTCAATCCACTCATCTGTGAGCATGGGAGATATTTNCATATACTCAGTTTCTTTTTTCAGTGTTATAAAGTTTTGTCTCANAAGTCTTTCACTGCTTGGTTAGATTTATTCCAAGTTATTTTATATTTTTGAAGCTATCGTCAAGATGATATTTCTTTGATTTCTTTCTCAATCTATTTGNCATTTCTATATAGGAGGGCTAATGATTTTTGTGATTTATTTTTTTATCCAGCTACTTCACTGAAAATATTTATCATCTGTAGGATTTTCCCAGTGGAATTTTCATGGTCACATACACAAACTATCATGTTATCTGCAAATAAAGATACTTTGGCTTTCTTCCCTTGCAATTTGTATCGCCTTGATGTCCTTCAGTTTTCTTACTGCTTTAGCCAGAACTTTAAGTACTATATTGAAGATATAGAGAAAGTGGACAGCCTTGTTTTGTTCCTGATTTTAGTGGAATTGCTTTGGNTTTGTCTCATGTCAGTTGATGCTAGCTATAGGCTTGCTATAAACTGCTTTTAATATGCATGTCCCTTGTATTTATAATCCCTCCAGGGTTTTTATCATGAAGAAGTCTTAGATTTTGTCAAAGGCCTTTTTTGTAACTAATGAGATGATCTTTTGAATTTGTCTTTCAGTTTGTTCATGGGGTGAATTATAGTTTTTGATTTATATATGTTNATCTATCTGTGCATCTTTCAGATAAAGCCTGTTTATTCATGGTGGATGACTTTTTTGATGTGTTCTTGAATTTGTCTTGCAAGTATTTTATTGAGAATTTTTNCATCTATGTTCATTAGGGTAATTGGTTCGTAATTCTTTGTTGGGTCTTTATGTGTCTTGGTTATCAGGATAATCCTGGCCTCTTAAGATGAATTGGACAATATTACTTCTGTTTCTCTTTTGTGGGATAATTTGAGAAGTATTGACATTAACGATTTGCTGAAAATCTGGTAGAATTATGCATTAAATTTGGCCCTGGGCTTTCTTGATAGGTAGACTTTTAATTACTGCTTCTATTTCACTAGGGGATATAGGTCTATTTAAATCACTTATATAATTATTTTATTTATGGTGGTGGTATACATCAAGAAAATAATCCATTTTCTTCTTAGATTTTATAATCTGGTGAAGTACAGGTTTTTAAAGTATGTACTTATGATTCTCTAGATTTCCACAATGTCTTGTTATATTGGNGTTTCCATCTCTAGTTTTGATAATTTGGATCTTCTCTATCTATCCATTAGTTAATTTGGGTAAGGGTTTGTCAACCTTATTGATTTTTTCAAAGAACCAACTCTCTGTTTCATTGACTCTTGTTTTGATTTGTTATTGTTTCTATGTTATTGATTTCAGTCCTGAGTTTGATTATTTCTTGCCATCTACTTCTTTTGAGTGTGATTTCTTTTTGTTCTACAGCTTCCAGGTATTCTGTTAAGTTACTAGTAAGAGANCTCTCTGATTTTTTTAACAGTGGCATGTAGTTCTATGAACATNCCTCTTAGAACTGTCTTCATCATGTCCCATCAGCTTGGGTATGTTGTGTTTTCATTTTCATTCAATTCTAGAANGTGTTTAATTTCTTTTTTGATCCATTTTTTTTGTTCAGTAGTGAGTTGTTTATTTTCCAAGAATCTGTAAAATATCTCCTGTTTCTGTTGTTATTGATATCCAGCTTTCATCTATGGTTATCAGAGAGGATGAAGGGAGTTATTTCTAATTTTCTTGTATCTGAGACTTGCTTTGTGTCTGTGTATGTGGTTAATTTTGAAGAAAGTTCCATGAGGTGCTGAGAAAAATGTATATTCTTTTGTGTTTGGGTGAAATGTTCTATAAATATCTGTTAGGTCCATTTATTTTATAACATTAGTTAGCTCTAGCATTTCTGTTTAGATTTGTCTGAGTGATNTGTCTATTGGCAAGAGTAAGGTATTGAAGTCTCCCACTCTCAGTGTGTGAGGGTCAATACATGATTTAAGCTTTAGTAGTGCTTCTTTTGTGACCTTTGGTGAGTTATGTTTGAGGCACAGATGTTAGAATTTTCAATGCCCTTTTGGTGGATTTTTCTTTGATGAATATGTTGTTCCCTTCCCTACCTCTTCTGGTGAGTTCTGGTTAGAAAGCTTTCTTGTCGGAGATTAAATTGACTATACCAGCTTGTGTCTTAGATCCATTTGCTTGAAATATCTTTTTCCATCCTTTTAGTGGAGGTTATATTTGAGGAGGTGAGGTTAAGGTGTGNTTCTTGGATGCAGCAGAATGAGGTATCCTGTTTGTTGCATCCATTCTGTTAGTCTATATCTTTTATTGGGGAATTGAGACAATTGATGTTGAGAGATTTCAATGAGTAGTACTTGTTGATTCCTGTTATTTTGTTGTTGTTGTTGTGGTGGTGGTGGTCATGATGGTGGTGGTAGTGTGTGTGTGTGTGTGTGTGTGTGTGTGTGTTGTGTTTCCCTTTTTTTGATTTTCTGGTCTGAGATGATTTATTCTTTGTGTTTTTATGGGTGTGATTAACCTCTTCATGCTGGAGTTTTCATTCTAGTTCCTTCTGTAGGGATGGATTTGTGCATAGATGTTGCTTAAATTTGTTTTAATCATGGAATATCTTATTTTCTCCATCTATAGTGATTGAAAGTTTTGCTGGTTATAGTAGTCTAGGCTGGCACCTGTGGTTTCTTAGAGTTTGTAGAACATCTATCCAGGCCCTTCTGGCTTTTAGAGTTTCTATTGAGAAATCAGATGNNATTCTACTGGGTCTGCATTTATATGTTACTTGGTCTTTTCACCTTTCAGCTTTAATATTCTTTACTTGTTCTGTATGTTTAGTGCTTTGATTGTTATGTGCTGAGAGGAATGTCTTCTCTGATCCAGTCTATCTGGTGTTCTGTAAGCTTTTTGTACCTTGATAGGCATCTCCTTCTTTAGGTTATGGAAATCTTCTTCTATNATTGTGCTGAAAATACAACATGTACCTTTTACCTAGGTTAATTCTCCTTCCCCTATTCCTATTATTCATAGATTTGGTCTTTTTATAGTGTCCCAGATTTCCTGGATGCTTTATGAAAGGACTTTTTTTAGATTTAATATTTTCTTTGACCAAAGTATTCATTTCTTCTATTGTATTTTCAATGTGTGAGATTCTTTCTTCCATCCTATGATTCTATTGGTGAGGCTTGCTTGTGAGATTTCTGTTCAAGTTCCTAAATTTTTTGTTTCCAGATTGTCCTCAGTTTTGGTTTTCCTTATTGATTCTATTTCCACTTTTAGGTCTTGAATGGTTTTATTCATTTCCCACTATTTGTTTTTGTTTTCATAGAGTTCATTAAGGGATTTATTCATTTATTTTTTATTTTATTTTTTCTTTATAAAGAAATTTTTTATTCATTTTACATCCCAACCACAGATCCCCCTTCTTTCCCTCCACCTGCTCCCTACTTCCCAACCTTCCTCTGCCCAGCTCCCCCTATTTCCTCCTCAGACAAGGTAAGGCCTCCCATGGGAAGTCATCCAAGCCTGGTACATTCAGTTGACACAGGCCTAAGCCCCTCCCCCCTGCATCAAGGTGTCCCACCATAGGTAATAGGCTCTAAAAAGCCAGCTCATTCACCAGGGATATATCCTGATCCTATCGCCAGGGGGCTCCTTAAGCAGACCAAGGTGTCTCGCTTCTGCAGAGGGTCTAGTCCAGTCCCATAGTATTCATTTATTCTTTAGATACCATATTCACAAAAGCTATTTTAATGTAATTGTCTTGAGCTTCAGCTATGTTGCAATGTTCAGGACCTACTGTGTTAGGGTTGTTGGACTCTAGNGGAGACATACTGTCCTAGCTATTATTTACTGTGTTTTTACACTCATGTCTAGGCAATTGTGTTTAGGATAATTGTAAGTCTAGGTGCTGATATTTGTTTGGTCTTGCCTTTATTGAGTGGGTGTTTTGTTCCTTGGTTTCTTTTGTCCTCTCTGGTTCTTATGAGGGTGTGGTGGTTGTGTGTTGCCTGATAGGGAATTCTTCTGGGATACTGCCAGTTGTGAGCACTGGGCATTCCAGGTAAAAAGTGTTTCTAGGTATTGGAAGCTGACACTTAGGAATGGGGTTGGGCTAGGAGAGTGTAGTGAGAGGGTTCATAGGAGGGGGTAAGCAGGGGGTTCCACCATGATTTGCTTAGTTCCCTGGGTAGAGGGGCAGAGTATGTAGAGAGGTCAATATCAGGCAGTCTGCTACAGTCCTAGGAATTAGACTGGGGGGACTGCCTGGGGAGAAGAGGAAGCAGAGTGAAGCTCTGAAGCTTGCCTATCTGCTTTGCTGGTTTACTTGCTTCTCAGGTGGACATGGCTGATGGGTTTCCAGAGAATGCCTGCTGGAGTTGGAGACTAGGATAACAGGATGAGTAGGGAGGAAGGTTGAAGGAGAAGATCTGTGCCTGAAAAGGGGGGTAGATCATGGGAAGGCCACAGTAGGTGGTCTGCTACAAAGATGGGAGGTGAGACTGGGGGATTGGATTTGGAGGAGAAAAGAAAGAGGTGGATTATCTGCTGTTAGTCTACTTTCTTTGATGACCAGAATGNCTTGTGGGTTCCCAGGGAATGCCTGCTGGATTCCAGAGCTGGGATAGTGGAATGAATTGGGGAAAGGAAGGTTAAAGGGGAAGATCTGTGTGACCAATTGGGGATGGGGCAAGAGAGGAGAGAGGCTGAGGTAGGTGGTCTGTTAAAGAGCTGGGGATGAGACTGGGGTATTTGACTTGGAGGAACAGAGGGAAAAGGGAAGATGAGCAGTTAGCCTGCATGCTTCCCTGGATAGACTGCAGATCTCAACCAAGTTTATCTCCTTTCTGTATTTTCAAATATATTACTATAGAATTATTGATAGCACTGTCATATTCTTAAAAATTTAATGTCTATTAAGTTTTTACTCACTATTCATAATACATTGTTTTTGAAATGTATTAATCAAGAGTGTGTCTAAATAGCAATTTAAAACAGCAACTCTTGTTTTACTAAACTTAATTCTTATTTTTATTTTCTTTCCTATTTTTCTTAGCTCTGATATGAATTTTTTTTTTCCTGATTTGGGGGTTTTTACTTTCTTNCAGTATATAATTCCACTATTCTGCAATTTCTCATATAATTTTGTCAAAGTCAAGCTATTTATCACTTTTCAAATTATAAGAAATTAGTGTGTAGACTATCTTTTCTTTGAAATTTCTTGCAACCTTAGTTTTCAGTGTGTAATAGAATATAATCTTTGAGAATAATGTATATTTTCAGTTGTTTGATATAGAACTTTCTATTTGTACTAAGGATTAACCTTGATTGTTCAGGTTATATCTTTGTTGACTTTGTATTTAACATAATAAGGATATTTAGGCATCAATTATTGAAATTAATCTCTTTGTNTCTTATTGTAATTCTGTCAAGTTTGTTTGTAGATTCAGAGTATATCTTAGTGCGTAGTAGATATTTTTAAATTATTTTAATTTCCTGACCACCATTTTTCTTTAAAGATTGTCCTCTGTATTTTTAATTATGTTTTTAAATAAAAATAGCATACCCTCCTTCATAATAATGCTATATAGTAAAGAATTAGGCCTTTCCCAAGGACAAGCATAACCGTTGTCCTTGGTTCCTGGGATGTTATCTCGGAACCCTTGAGCTTATTATGAGGATATTTTTACATTTTATGTGAGTTCTGTGAACAGCACCTCGTTCTTTATTCTAATGAGATAAACTTTGCTGTGCTCATTTGACCATGTCCTAGAAGGAGAAGGGATGAGAATTTAATTTAAGATATGGGCAATCAATCAATGAGCAATGCCTATGAAATGAAGCTTCTTCAGAACCTCTGGACACCGAGGCTGTGGTGAACTTCCTGTGTTTGTCACATATTCAGCTGTAGGGTCACTTGTATTTGGAACTGCATGTCTTTCCTGCAATAAACCCTGACTGTGGGTACAATGATGAGGGTATAAATGCTTTGGGTGAGTATGGCATCTTCTAGCAACTTATAAAAACTGTGTGTGCTTTGGGAAACTCTTAAAACTTGTTGGTTGATAAGGATGACTTCAGCTAAGACTCTTACCAACAATGAAGAGAGTGCCTGAACTGGCTTTCTCTTCTGATCAGATTGGTGACTACCCTAATTGTCATTATAGAGCCTTCATCCAGTAACTGATGGNAACAGATGCAGAGATCCACAGCCAAGCACCAGGCGGAACCCTTTCTGAGGAGTGGATGGGGGAGGGTAGAAAGGAGATGGAGGGAGAGAACAAGAGGAGAAGAGCAAGAGGAAACTGTGGTTGGTATGTAAAATAAATTTTAAAAAATTAATAATAATAAAAACTTATTGGGTTTTTTTTGGTTTTTCAAAAAAACTTATTGGTTTTTAAAAGACAGAGATTTGGCAATCTCAAGCACTACATCCTCATATAGTTGGGCTAATTAAAAGTTTCTAATTGGCCTTGTCATTATATTTTCTGGTTTTACTCTTTTTAGTTTATTGTAAGTTTGATTCTTTTTAACTATGCCTTTGTACCTTTACTGGTTTGCAATTTATACACTTGTTTTAAATTCCCATCTTTTAACCTCTGTTCCTTTCATACTTATTTATTGAACTCATAAATTTCCCAATCATCCTTTAAAAAACAATAGGACTTCTCCTGCAGCAGGGATTTCTACTTTTTCACATCTGGTGTGGCTAATTATTTTTCTTAATTTGTTCAATAATTTCATCAATTTTAGTTTTCTTTTCAAAGAACTACTTTTTTATTGATTTGATCTATTTTATATTGTTTTCTGATATTATNTGNATCATTCCCTTCATTTTCCTTCCTTTAAGTTGATTTTCTGTTTTCTAGCTATTTTATTTTTTTCTAGCTATTTTCTTAAGATGGTATCTTAGAGCATTTTTTTTCTAATTAATAACAACATATAATGCTATAAATATATCTCTAAAGGAGTACTTTATCACAGTCCATAAAATTCCATGTGTTGGAATTTTAGTTAAACATTAATAGTGTTAATTCTTCTTTGACTCACAAATTCTTTAGGAGAAACNCATTTGTAAATTGCTGTCATTTATTTCTAATTTAATTATGCTGTGATTTAAGATCATATTTTATAATTTAATTTTTAGTATAATATTTTAATTAATTTGAGAATTTCATACATGCATACAATATACTTAACTAATACTCTCCCTTTCCTCACCCTCAATTNTACCAAATTCATCCCATATTCTCTCAACTTCATGTTCTCTCTGTTGTTGGCTTTTGGTTTTTGTAACCCACAGAGTACAGCTTGTGCTGGCATATATCCATGAGAGTGAGACCAAAATTAACTTAACATGGACCACATCACTAAAGAAAACTGACTGTCCCATCCGCAGCAGCCATCTTCTGTCAGTATCTCCTTAGCTGGGGATGGAGGCTTGCAAATCCCTTCTTGCTCCATACAGAGATGCTGTGTGACTTGACCTGGTGTAGGTCTTGTGTTAGCAACCACAGTTGCTGTGAGGTCATGAGTGTTATGTCCAGAAGTCACTATTTCCCAGTAGTGCTCTCCCAACATCTGGCTCTTACATTCTTTCAGTTTTTTCTTCCACAATNGATTTCTGTATGTCCTTTTCCAGAGTCTTGTGTGGAGGAGTGTGATATAGATTTCCTATTGACTAAGCGCTCCAGTTTGACCAGTTCTAAGGCTACTGAGGTGGGTGGAAGGACAGCTCCTCAAGGAGAAGCATAGAACATAGGTGATTTGAAAGAAGAATGGGAAGCAGGGAGGGGCAAGGGAGGGTAGGGAAGAAGAGAGAGCAGGGAAAGGGAGAACTAACACTGAGGGTGTTTGAATAGGACTAACAGAAACCTATTATATAAACTTGTTAAATATATAAGTACACACACAGAGTTTAATTGGCATTATGCTACATGTGTCATTATGCTCCTCCAAGAAGCCATAGTTGCCCAAAACAAAACAGACAAGAACAAGCAACCCCTAATACCAGGTGTGGGATACCTCTCCTTGAGTTGATGGTCAGAGATGTTCTGGAAACTCCCTAAACAATACAGACTACTTTTATTGTTGTNTGTTCACCAAAATTTGATGATAAGACCCTATAGCTGAAAACATTCCATACTTAAGTCGCAGAATTCAAGTTAGTACCGATCTGGAGGTTTCCTTCCTGGTGCTTATCTATCATAGTATTAGAAAGTATTATACAGCCAGTGGGGAGAGAACCATCACCCACCCACAGTCTTACCCAGTTGTAAACTCTGTGTGGTACAGGAAAAACCAGCCTCATAAAATACGCTCATTGGAGCAATGGTGGCAGGGATGCTATGGGGAACTTAACCACTTTCTGATTAGATTCAAGGTCCACTCCACAGGAGGAAATGCACGCCTATACTGTAAATCTGACTAAGAACTCATGGCTGGGGAGCTTATAGTCCCCAAGGGTGACCCCAATACTATTATTTCACTAAATGTAGACTGTATCAAATATCTTCCAAATGTATATTTCCCTACTCATAGGCAGGTGAAGCTCTCCATCTTTCTCATAGAAGCTCCTTTGTGCAGTGTATGGAAGCTGATTCAGAAACTCAGAACTGGTAAAAGCTTTTGTTTGTCTAGATCAATTGAGAATAAAGAAAACTGATTGCACTTCTAATACTTGCTTTCCATTTTATTGAGCTCTGAATTTGTTATCTATGATATTTTTCTTCTCCATGTGTAACTCCTTTTAACATTTCAGTCATGTCTATGACAATGGATTGCCTCAGTGTCTACAGGTCTGAGAAAGGATTTGTTCTCTGACTTTGAAGGATAAATTGCAATGGCTTTAGAACACTAGCTTTATGGTTTTAAGGTTTTTCTATAAACTTTTCACTCCTCCATTCTTGTTTGCATGGTCCCTGATATGAAGTCTCTTCTTCTGCTCCTTCCTCTTCCTCTTCCCTTTCTTCCTCTCCTTTTCCTTCAAGATACTGCACTGTTTTGTTTTGTTTGAATTTTTTTTTTACATTTATATGAGTTTCCCAGGACTACTGTAACAAATCACCATAAACGGGGTGAGTTAAAGCAACAGAAACATATTTCCTCACAGTTATGGCAACCAGAAGTCCCAAATCAAGGAGTCAGCAAGACCGCACTCTGTGCAAAGGCCTTAGGGAGGCGTTTTCGCTTTTGTCTTCCAGCTTATGGGGGTTGCTAGCAATCTGTGGTCCCTTGGCTTGTGTGCACATTGCTCTAATTTCTGCTTCTCTGTTCATTTTCCTTTTCCCCTCTGTTTCTGTTCTCAAATCAGCTCTTTTCTTATCAGGAAAAGATTTAGGGGCCACCCTAAGTCCAAGATGATCTCAGCCTGTGATCCTTAATTTAATTACTCATGCAAAGACAAGTTCCAGGAGTTCGGATTTGGATACGTCTTTTGAGTGGCCACTATGCAATGCACAAGAGCATTCCAGTTTGGGACATTTCCTTTGGTATTTCTCTACGATGACAGATACTTTCTTCTGACCATGTTCAGTCCACTGCTGAACCATCAAAAGCATTCTTCCTTTTTTTTTTTAAGTTTGCTTTCCAGTGCTTTGTTTNAATTTTAAATTGTTTTTATCTCTCTGATTATATTACCATTTGTTCTTGTGTATTGTCTACTTGTACCCTTTTCCCTTAACATATCAACTTATTACCCAGCATGTTAATCATTTTAAACTCCCTGAGAACTTAAAAATCTGTGTCATCTGAGGCCAGTTCCAAATTTTGCCTTGTACACTCATGTGGCATGTTTTTTTTTGTTGTTGTTTTTTGTTTTTTGTTTCGCCTTTCAGTACACCTTATGAATTTATCTTTTTGAAAGTCAGGCATGATGTTCCAGACAATTAGAACTGAGATATGTGGGCCTTTAGTGTGAGGTTTTATTTTAATCTGCCTACAAAATGGGCTGTCTTTACTGTGTGCTGTAGCTGTAGGGACCAAATGTTGCAAGTTCTCTCATGTTTTCATTGTTCACAATCTTGTCTTTGGGTTTCCTTGTCCTGGAGTCTACATTTCATAGTTCTTTTACCTAAAAATCTGTTTCATTTGAGTCCTGCTTCAATGGGGTACAATGGAGGCGAGGGAGGAAATCTATAATTTTATGATTTATCCTATGGCTTAGGGTCTGCTCTGTGATCTCAGACTCCACCCCTCGCTCTCTTCAGGTGAGACAAGAAAACTAGAGGAGGAAGAATTGGAGAAATGCCTTCCCTCTAGGTGGTGTATACACTGGTAAAATTATTCCCTGGCAAATAAGACTTGATTAAAAGGAAGGGTCTTAGCATACTAGTAATCATTATTGATTACTCTATCCTTTGATCACAGCTGGGTCTCCAAAGAGGTATTTGCATCTCGTCCTTGTGAGAAACTGATGGGTAAAACTCACACTCAAGACCCCTTCCCCACAAGACTGGCTTTCAAGAATTTCTCACTCTCAAACTGTTCTGAATCTCATCTTCAGTATATCATCACAGCTGCCATTTAACTATCCATACTTGCTGTGGCTTTTATATCCAGAGGAATTGATCTCAGGTTGGACTCCGCAGATTTTTTTCTTCAGTTTGACGTTAGTAATCTTCTTGAACAACAGTTACCTGAAGTCAGGGACCTTTGATGTTTCTCACTGCTCAGCATTTTTCTTGCTGTGAGGACACTTGTGGAATACCGTTATATGTAGACTGTTTATGTTGTCTTTTGCTGTACACCATTCTGAATACTCTAATGTTTGTGTTACTGTCCTTTTTCAGAATTCCTCTCAGATGGAACATTTTTGATATTCTTCAGCATCAGTTGCCTCATACTTCCTGGAATAACTGAAACAGGAATTTTTTTTTAGATAAACAACATTGCTCATTTAAAAATATGGCCCTTCATTGCATGGTTTCACTATGAGACCCTAGGCTTACTGGGAGAGAATGTCTTCCTACTGTTAGAGTTTTCTAATTGCCTTTAAAGATTGGCCAGGTCACTGGTTGGCAATGCCTTGGGAGTTTTTCATTACACTGTTATTTTTCTCCATGTTTCAATCAGTGAGAGAAATCCCAAGGTGGATGCAGAGCTTTGGTATTGCTGTCTTGTTTGTTGTTCTCTACCTCTTTATTTCTTGCCTCTGTCTTTTTCTACAATCTTTTTCTTTAACAATCCATTTGGCTTGCTAATTGTGGTTTTTACAATATTCTTCTTTTTTCAATATCTGTCAGATTTCATACACTTCCAGAGGTCTTCTGCTGCCTTCTTGTGTAGAGATTTAACTAGTAAACGGTGTTCTTAGCATTCCTAATTCACCTCAACCTTTAGAAAGCATTTCCTGTTTAGACAGTAGAAGGGGTCTCTCATACTTTTGCTTGTCTCAGAAAAGTTATTTGGGGCGTTGGAGGGAAGGCTCAGCAGTTAAAAGCACTTGCTGCTCTTTCAGAGGATGTGGGTTCAGTACCCAGCACATACAAAGGTTTTCATAAGCATTTGTAACTCCAGTTCCAGAGCAATCCACCACCCCCTTCTGGCCTCCGTGGATACTGCATGCATATGGTCCACATACATACAAGCTGGCAAACACTCATATGCNTGAAATAAAAGCTTTGATAATCTGTGTGCTATTCAGTGCTTAGCTTATGATGTGCACCGGAGGATTTCTAATTATCTTAGTTGGCTGTGCTCACAGGAAATTTACCTTATTCTTGGCGCTGCTTTCGTCAGATTGCTGCTCACTCATATGCAGTATCTGAAACTTGCCTGACATCCTTGAAGTTTTAGGTGTAATAACTTCCTGAGATTCTCCCTATAGTAACTGGTCTTAGTCCTGTACTGATGTAGAATCTTGCATTGTGGAGTTTTTAAGTTCCCTTTCAAAAGCTACATGATTTTACTATCTTTTACCTCTCCACTGGATCCCAGGATGGAAGACTTTCCTTTTTTTTTTTTTCCCCACAAGCAGAAGGTTTTGCATCTACCTTATGGTGAATGGATGGAACACATGATTTTTCTTTGGGCCAGAGAAATGGAAAGCTTCCCACCCACAACCCCAGCATTCCAAGGCTTTTACTCTGTAAGAAGGAGAGGTCCTCAGAAGTCTTATAGCCTTATGCTAATGTGCTTCCTCTCTGAACCACTTTCTTTTCAGTTTTCTCTACTAGTATCCAGTCCGCTAGTTGAATCTCTTGGAAGAACGTTTGCAAATGAAGTTCTTTAGCCCTAGTAATATTACATGCTTATTTTAATGAGACANGTTAGTTGAAGTTAATTTTTAAATTGATAGGTAATTTGTCTTTGAAACTCTGAAAGCAGGATGCCACCGTGTTTTAGCTGCTACTGTGCTGTGGATAAGGCTGTCCTCCTTGGCAATGAATACATTCTCTCTGTGTTGTTTAAAGTGTGCTGACTCTATTCTTTGGCAGTGTATTTATTTCTTGTTTTACTGGCACGTGTTTGGTGAGGACTTCATTCCTCTGTTCCTGCCTTACATCATGTTCCCTGTATCTTGCCTTTGGAATTCCTAACAGACACAGTTGGATCTTCTCATGCATGGATCCTTTCCACTACTAAGTCTTAAAGTCCTACTTTAAAGTTTTATTAGCTTCACTAGATTTTTTCATAAATGCCCCAATTTTTTTTCCATTCATGAGTTTGTGTTCAACCATGACTTATCTTTCAAACATGATACCAAGAGTCTGTTCTTTGAGCATCGTATTTTTTCATTTCTTAAAATTTTTCTTCTAAGAACTGAATAATGCACACAAGTTATGAAAGAAGATACAAAGCTAATTGTCTTTCTAGGTTCAATTCTATCATAGAGCTTTCATTTCTGGTGATGGATGGGTGCATAAAAATACATTTGATAGTGAAAGTATAAAATACAATGTGAAGTTCAACAGCTTCAGAATGGCTATTCACTGACCATGAGTCTGGTTAATTTTGGTGTATGATGCTTATTTTATCTATGATATTTTTATATAATAATTTTTAGAAATTCTTGTTTAAAGGTGGNTTTCAAACTTCTAATATTTTACGCGAATTTTTAATTGTCTTTTTGATTATCTAAAATATATACACATAGCATGTTCACATGTTATAAAGTGTTCATTTTCAGCCTCTGTATAACACATAACATGATGTGTTATGTGTCCATCTTCTTGGGCTTCCATGACAGTATATCANAGAATTAACAGTTTGAGCAGCAGGCATTTATCTTCTCACAGTTCTAGAGTCTAGACATCTGAGATCACAGCACCAGATGGCCCAGGTCTGGTACAGGCTCTTAATTTGACTTCCAGGTACCTGCCTTCTCATTGTTTCTCTAGATTTTACATAGAGATAGAGGCATGTCCATACAATCAGAATTATCATTTCTTGTGCTGATAAGACTAGTACTCACAGGTTGTCATCTAAAATAAATTACTTATTAAAGCCTCAATTCCAGAAAACCAGCCCCTGGGGGTCAGATTGGGGCTTCAACATACAGATTTTAGGGACTATGATTAGGTCCACAGCAAGTGTCCTTAACTTGTAGCTTTGTTTTTTTCTTTTCTTACTTACAGGGTTTGTCTCGAGACAGCTCATTCCAGAGATGTGTACAGGAGTTAGGAGCACTCTTCAATAGGCTTCCTCCACTCTTCTCCAGGCAAAATCAGCTCCCTGCATGCCTGTTGTTCAGAGTTAACCATAGTCCTGAGATAAGCTGGAGACAAAGACATCAGACTTTGGATGCCTTCTGGTCCAAACAGGCTTCCTCCTGTGGTGCTGCTTCCCGGTGTTTCAGCTACTTGCTGACTTTCACGTCCCTAGCATGTGAAGCCCATCCCGCTAACNCTGAAGGTTATCCCATCTAGGAAAAAACAAAGCCAAAGCACTGAATTGTTTACACCATATTCTCCGTTAGATTTGTATGTGTACATTTTTNAAAGTGTTCTGGTTGTTCTAGGTTCTCTCCCAGTGTGTTGATTTCTCAGTCATTCTTCTTAGAAATTAAAACNGGAGAATTCATGACCAATAAGCTGTTCCTCTAGAACCTCTGTGTCACAGAGGTGCTGTTGGAGAACAGATAACAAACTGTCAGGTACTTCTTATAAAATAGAGGAATTGAAGTTTTTGGGTAAAGGGTACTTTTATCATGCTTTCCTGAAGGCAGCCTGAGAGTTACATGAGCTTAACTTAACAAAAAAAAATCTAAACAATGTTTTCTCTCTCTGGAATATAAGCATATCATGTTTAGTCTGAAGTGACCTGAGAACTTTGTTTGTGATTTGGCACACGTGTCAAAAAGGTAGAGAATCCAAAGTTATATAGGAAACAGAGACATGGCCAAATGCGTAATTAACAGCTTACTCTCAGCACCTTTTCTGTTTAATGGACTGAAATTAACCAGGACTTTTTGGTGTTTCTGTATCGTTTTATGTACTTATATAGTTATAAATGCAATTTTTTACTTCCACATTTTTATGCTTACAAAATAATTTTAATAACAGGAATAAATAATATTTGACTTGAAATAATGGGATATTGGAGGATATGAAGTTTGAAGCTCTAGTATATAAAACTCAATTGTATTTTTATCCAATATTTCTCGATTTTTTTTATAAAATATGTTATAGTAAAGTAGATACACATGTTAATTTTACTTGAATGCAATAATTTTAAAGATCCCAATGAATCTGTTTGCTCTCTGTCTGTCTCTCTACCCATGTGTACACAAACTTATTGATCAATGTGGCATTATTTGAAAGTTAGTGGCAGAAATTCTGATGGTCCACCTCTAAGTATCATGTGCATTTTATAAAACAAGAGCATTCTCTTTAGAAAGTAAACAATTCCCAATTAAAAAAAAATCCAGTCCATATANAAATTTCTTCATTGTCCTTAACTATCCTTTATTGATTTTTAATTTTTTTAAAAAAATNCATTTTACATACCAATCACAGATCCCCTTATTATTTTCTATTAAGGATCCCACTAATGAACACACATTGTACTTAGCAAGTATGACTTTTTGATAAATTTCCTTTTCCTGTGCTGCTGTTTTTGACAGTTGCTCGCCTGAGGTCCTCTTGCAGCAGGTCAACCTTCCCATCTTGTCTAATTTTTTCCTGTCACTACTATTTAACTGGCTTCTTTATTTCCTGTAATGGAGTTGGAGGGTTTTGATTAGATTCTGGTTAAGCATTTTTGGTAATGATACTTCATGAACAATTTTTATCTCATACTGANTAATATCACTAGGAAAAACACTAAATTGTCTCACATTAAGGATGCTAAGTGCTCATGGAGTTTAGATGGTATATTTTTCATCATTNGTAAGTATTTCCAGGTAGTTTTACTTCGGATTCACNTTTGTTCTATCCCAGTGATGCTTTTCTTGGTGATNATAGCATGCTTCCATGATTCTTGCCTACATAATGAACCAACTTCTAATCCTGAATAGGATCAGAGTCAAGTCCTATGTCCCTTAATGGATAAAACTAGACTATTTCCTGATCAATAGNAAGTACATTTGATGCCTCCTTCTATTCCAAGCATGGTGTCTTATACACTAAAGAGATACAAAATACAACTTGTCCACTTAAGAACCTTGATTTATGTATCCTCATGCTTTTTTCAATTTCTTTTTCACACACACACACTGTTTGTTTGTGAATTAGTGCTAGGAGGTCAATGTTTTTTTTTGTTTTGTTTTGTTTTTTTGTTTTTTTTTGAGACAGGGTTTCTCTGTGTAGCTTTGGTGCCTTTACTGGAACTCAGTTGGTAGCCCAGGCTGGCCTCAAAGTCACAGAGATCCACCTGCCTCTGCCTCCTGAGTGCTGGGATTAAAGGCGTGCGGTAGCACCGCCCGGCTGGTCAAACGTAAATTTANTTGGCCCTATTGTTAGGGCTGCAGACACAAACCCTAGGAAACACATCAGAAGAGAAGAGGAAGAAAGGAAGGAGGAATAAGAAGAAATAAGTCAATCTTATTAAGAAGAATTTGGATTGGAAACAAAGGTTCTTATCAACAGTACTTGTATACCTCTTGTTACTTTGTGCTTGACAAGGACAGCGCTCTAGCAGTGAGTTAAGATTTCAGATTCAGAAAGCCCATTTATGTAATGATTATGNTACAAACATCTGATTGGGCGAAGAACATANGCAGAAAGAATTTTTAAGTGCCTCTCAGGCTTCTGTCTTGTAAGCTCGAGCTAAGTCATCTTGAAATGATTAGTTCTTTTAATAAAAGTCATGACTATAAAAATGGTATTTCTTTTATTTTCATAAATTGAATCTAAATTATTTACACAAATGAGTTTTGATTTCTCCACCGTTTTGAACTTCTTCAACATTGAAACATTTTCATTGTTTTGAAAATGAACTTTATTTTTGAAAAACAATTGGAATTTGTGAACTNAGCTTGGTGACTAAGAACCGTAAAATAAACAAAATAATAACCAATTTGATAACAACAGAATTATTTTCGATGAAAGTACACAAAATACCACAGTGGATAAAGGACCAGTTATTGTGTCATAGTTCACAACTATTTACAAATATCAGATACNCATGATTTATATAGTTTATTGGTTTACTATTTGTTTAATAATCATATAAGACAAACATTATATCTTCATTTTGACTGTTGGAAAAGTTGAAAAAACTTGGTTATATCTTGCCATTGGAATTAGATAGGTTTTCCTCGGTTCTCTCTGTGAATCTTTGTCTCTTTAATTCTGGCATCCTTGNGTACAAACATTCTGTTTGTGGACACAACCTTTGCTGTGGCTTAATCCCAAGTTGTATCTATCAGAGCACTGTATAATGTATCCCCAGGATTTATTATTTCACATTGTCTTTCTTCTGCCAATCAGGATGACAATCTTATTTTTCCCTTCTTTGTGTGGTAGTCACTAATTCATTAATTACATATTTATTAAATATCTGTTACACACAATACAATGTACTAGAATATGAGAATACGAAGATGACGGTGAGACCTTTCTTTTTTTATTTTATTCATTTATTTTTTTATTATTAAAAAGATCTTCCACTCCTTTTACATACCAACCTCAGATCCCCCTCTCCTCCCTCCTCCTGCCCCGCCAGCTCCCTGCCTCAATCCATCCCCATTCCCACCTCCTACAATACCAGGTCTCCCATGGTGAGTCCCAGGAGTCTGGCACACTCCTCCTGGCACCAAGATTGCGCCAGGTGTCCCACCACAGGCATTGGGCTCCAAAAAGTCAGCCCCTGCACCAGGGACGGATCCTGATCCCACTGCCTGGGGGCCCTCAGACACTTCAAGCCAAACAACTGTCTCAACCTCCAGAGGGCCCAGTTCAGCACTATGGGGAGGCTCCACAGATATTGGTCCACAGTTCATGCGTTTCCACCAGCTTGGCTGGCTTCATGATCTCAATGTCCCTTGTTCATACAACCTCTCCTCTCTCCCATCAGTTGAATCTCTGCATCTGCTTCTATCTGTCTCTGGATGAGGGCCCATGGGGGCTTCTCAGCCGTGGGTCCATAGTTCATGCGTCTCCACTAGTTTGGCTGGCCATCTNTGCACACCCTCACATCATGATCTCGTAGTCCCTTGCTCATAGAGGGCCCCCTGTCTCCCATCGATTGGGCTCCTGGAAATCTGCCCGGTGCCCACATCTGTCTCCATCAGTCACTGGATGAGGGCTCCATGGTGGCAGTTAGGGTATTCATCCATGTGATCACTGGATCAGGCCAGTTCAGGCATCCTATGAGACCTTTCTTAACATAAAGGAATACAGGCTAATTACCAGGGCTCCCAAGTAACAAACAATAATTTAATACAGTATGATAAAGTACAAATATGTTCTAGTCTTTAGACAACACCATGGCTGACAGATATTCAATCCACTGTTATTTGTCAATGCTATTTTCTCTTTCCATTCTCAAATAAAATAGGATTGATGTTGCATGACTTCATCCACCACTCTCCACCTTCTTCTCCATCATTAAAATAGGATCTTTTACTTGAACCCACCGATTGAGCTAGTCAAGCGAGCCAGCTTGCTCCCAGGGTTTCCTGTTTTCACCTCCAGGACACTGCTATTACAGGGGGCTGCTATGCACACCTGACATTTCTATAGGTCCTGAAGATTCAAACTGTGGTCCTCACATTCATGTGGCAAGTGCTTTTCCCTTTCTCAATTCTTTATTTCTTTAGTTTGCTTAAAAATTAGGCATCTTGGACTACTTGACTACCTCAGCTGACAATCACCCAAGTTTTAAAAAATTCTAAACAGCACTTTCTCTCTCTGAAATATGAGCCTGTCATGTGAAGAGAGTGGGGTCATTTTCATTTTTCTCTGGTAACTCAGTGAGAAGTAAAGATGTTGCTTTCCATGTGAGAATCCACTTACTGTAGGAAATGTCGAAATATTCAGAAGTGAATAGAAATTTGTTTGATCTGAAAGTGCAAAGAAACTGTCCCTGAGCTGTTCCTTTATTTGGGGATATGATTTGAGTTATAAGTCCTAAGGAAACTATTTGCTTCTTTGCTTAGTTTTTGTTTGTTTTTCTTCTTGTTTTGTTTTCTATTAGATTGTATTTTGATATTTTTAACTTGTGGTTTGAGTAGATTCCATGAGATTACAAGATACATACACTTTTTTCCTTACTCTTTGGTAAAATGTCAAGCGCACTGTTAGAACATTAGAAACATTATTAGTTCTTAAAACATCTTTAGAAATGTGGGTTCATTTTTGAGCACATGCTCTCAGTTTTCCTTGGCATATGTTAAAGATACNAGTGATCTGTTTATAACTGTTTGTTCCAAACCTACCTGATTCCTGGATGTTTAAAAATTACTGAAGTCAAGAGACCCTGTGCCTCTCCCCCCCACACAGCAACTGCCTCCACATTTTCNTTTGTCTTTATGTCTGTGTGTTACAGAGTTTGTCTTCACTCCAGAACTAAGCCTCCTGAGGACACCTACATCCAAATATTCTCCTCACATTACACATGGAAGGCTACTTCCCCTCCCAAAGGCTACGCCCCCCACCTCCTTACCAGGTGACAGCTGGATATCCAGCCAGAGCCAGAGCNGCATCCTGGACCCAGACAGGCTCCTGTGCCTGTCCAGGTACCTGCCTCTGTGCCTGTCTTCATTCTCTTCCCTTCACCAGGCCCAGTGGCCCCAGGGTCTCCTGCTCCCTTTGTGACACTGCCAGAGTTGCCCTCTGACCTCGAATGCCTAGGTCAGATTGATTAATAGATTGAACTGCTTAAGAGGCCCCCTAGCAGTAGGATCAAGATTCATCCCTGGTGCACCAGCAGGCTTTTTGGAGCCCACTACCTATGGGGAGACACCTTCTACAATCTTGGTGCAAGAAGAGGGGCTTGGACTTGTCTCAACTCTATGTACCAGTCTCTGCTGACTCACCATGGGAGGCCTTACCTTGTCTGAGGAGGGAATGGGGGGTGGGTTGGAGGGGAGGCTGGGGGTAGGAGGAAGGAAGATAGGGGAATCTGCAGTTGGTATGTAATGAATAAAAAATTTCTTAATTAAAAAACAAATAAATTTGTAGGAAATAGAAAAGTATCTTGATTCATCAGAAGGCTGAATGAGTGGAAACATTCCTAGGATGGGAGACCTGTAATAGATATGAACTATGCTCTGAGACTGGACAGCATGTGGGGTCAGGCTACTGAAGAAAGCAATTGTTGTGGCCGTCTGTGCATCTGTGCTTCGGTGTCCTCTGGTTNCTTCCTGTCTGTCTGGCAAACCCTAGGACCAGAAGGTGCTCCACTTCCTCTGCCCACTCCATTATGGCTACAGCTGTTTTCCCTGTGGCCTTCGGGAAATGGCAGTACAGGCTCTCCACCTAGGTTAGTGGCCATGTGTTACAGACCTGGTCTCCCTCCTTCTTTCATAAATTCTCCATCCTGGATGCTGATTGCCAGATTGTCCTTCAAGTAGAAGGGCTTTGCTGGACTTTGTGGCTGTGGTACAGACCCCAATTTTGAGGCTAAAACTAAGAAAGAATCTTGAAATGTGGGCTGCAAGCAGTAGAAACAGTTGCTCCAAGAAGCTCTCACAGATCCTGATGACTTTGGCCTACAGTTCTCAGTAGATCGAGATGTGAGACTGAAGACTGTAATGTAGGGAGTCATGTTTCTTATTGATTATATTGTCTACAAGAAGGAAAGAGGCGCTGGGCCCTCTGCCATTACCAGTTGGAAGCCATCTCAGGCTGAGGACACTATCACCTCAACCAGAATT